>JAVYIG010006721.1:0-112747 GCA_035222895.1 Strongylocentrotus droebachiensis | reverse complement strand
ATAGAAATGATATTAAGTACAAGAAGAAAAAGAAGAAGGAGAAGAAGAAAAAGAGGAGAAGGAAGAAGAGGAAAATAATGATGAATTTGTAGAATTTCTATAACGTACGAAAACATAAGTATATACAACATGAAAAAGTATGAACCGACAGAAGAATACAAATTTCAATCATATAACATGTCATTCACTTCTCTTCTCTGACTGTCAAGTATTAGGTATTCCTTTAATTTCCTCTTAAAATGATCATAGTTTCCTATTTCTTTTACACCATTGGGAAGGGAATTCCAATGTTTTATGGCATTGTAATAAAACGAATTTCCAATACTACCTACTCTTTCTGGTAAGTTAAAGTTGAATCGTCTATTTCTTGTATTATAATCATGTACGTCAGTAACAAGATCGAAGTTGGATCGAATATAATGATTCGACCTAGTATGATATATTTTATGCACGTGATGCAATGCGAGTTGTTTTGACAGGGCGGATCCATGGGGGGGGGGGGGGGGCGAGTGGGCCTTCTGATAATCTGACGGTAATTTATGGGGTTAGGGTTATTTTTCTAGCCCTCAGGGCCAGACCGGGGAGGAAAAAAGGGATAATAATCGCCCTTTGGCAAGACTATACCGGCCGCCGCCTGTGCTGCTGGTATGATCTTCAGTAGATCAAGATGGGTGCCCACGATTCCGACCCAGACCTACCAAGTCTCACGCCTTTTGCTGGTCCCTTATATATTGTTTTGCATAGTAAAATAGTAACTGTCCATTGTACATTGTGTACTTTTTGTAAACACTACTGTACCATGTAATAATATGAAATGGATCAAATTTGAAACTTATTTCTTTTTTTTCAAAGAAAGGAGTTGTGATGGTTGTGCATATTAAACCCGTTTGGAAGTGTAGGCCTACAGGTGGATGTTATTGCTTCTCTTAAATGAAATACATTTTTACATTGTGAACTATACATCGGAAGCGCAACTTTTGACTTATTTCACATGCTGTCATCAACTTAAATGGTAATTCCTATCACACTTCAGAATGCGGTGATACAATTTTACAATACTTGAATAGGAGTAGGCCTACACTTTTTTTAAATACCAGTTTAGAGTGCGATTTCAGGAGAAAAAAACACGCAAAAGTCTCATTTACTGGGTACATTTTGGCTTCAGAAGAAATTCTCGTTTAGGGGGCGTCTGGAAAACGTGTGGTCACGCATGCTTACGGTATTTCTACATGACTGAGACCCACCGGGACATAAATATGGCTATTTGGAGGAAGTAAATATCATCAACCTTTAAGCAACAAAGTAACAAAGAGTAGGGTAGCATCGTCACGACCGGGGACTCGTTTCACAAAAGTTGTCATCAGTGACAAATGACAGTTTTCGTTATAAGCTACTGAAATCCTTGCTTCTGATCATTAGATTTGTCACTGATTTTTGTCATTTGTCATTGAAAAAAGGCTTTGTGAAACCCCCACCCCCCCCCCCCCCCCCCCCCCCCCGGGTCTCGATAACCAGCTCGGCCACAAAATAGCGCACAGCTTTCTTTTGCAGCAGAAGAATATTATTAGTCACACACTTGGATGTTGCCCACAAAATATTACAATAGGATATATAATATTATGGTAAACTTATACTATTATATAGCATAGGTCTATGTCATATTATATCAGAAACGAAAACATATTATTCTATACAGTATGCCAATATTTCTGGAGATTGATGTAACGATGTGTTTAACGTGGTCGCTCCCCGCCCCCCCCCCCCCCCCCCCCCCCCTCACTCCGTGAGCGGAGGGATACCATGCGTGTTCCCAAAATGTCCGGTAAAGGGGTACTTTTCAATATGACCAGTATGGCAGCCCCAAGGAGACTTCAAATCAACGAAAGAACATTATAATCAGATTCTCTGATCCAGAAAACCCCATAAATATATAAACTATTATCATACAAACCCTTTTCCTTTTGGAACTACACTTAACCTTTAACCCAGATGGCGGCCATTTTGGATTTGCCCTATATGGCGCCCTTCTTGGCGTCCGGCAGAAATCGTAATAGTATGGTATAAGCTACCTCTGTGCCAAATTTGGTTCTTTTAGACGAATCTGCACCAAAATATCCCTAACACCCCCCACTAGCTATCTGTAGGTGTCCATAACCCCTGTTTACTCAAACTAGGTAATTTAAGACTCATCTCTTACCTTTTATCTCTTATGTTAATCACACCTTCTTCTCCCCTCTCTTCTATATCACCCTCTCTCACTTCTATCTCTCATTTCAATCACACCCTTCTTCTCTCTATATTTCACCTCTATCTCTCTCTTTATCACCATCTCTCTCATATCAATCACATCCTTCTTCTCCCCTCCCCCCTCTCTCTCTCTCTCTCTCTCATAATCAATCACACCCTCCCCCCCCCCCCCCCCTCTCTCTCTCTCATATATCAATCACACCCTTCTTTTCTGAAGTCTAAAGTTCTGGAAATGGAACTCTCTTCATGAATTGTTTTGACCTTTTGAAAACACATACATGTACATGTCATGTAGCACACCAAAACTAGTTTACATGCATATTATTTATCATATTGTAATCATATCATTTTTAAATTTTGTATGGCTTATATTGAACTGAGTAATATGTATGTTTGATTGTTTCAAAATTATATTCTGCCATTACCAGAACTTGAGACTATCATTTAAGCTTTACACACAAAATATGCAACCATTAAAACAGCAATTGTTTTCTTGACAAAATTTATTCAGCAAGTCAAAATACATGTTGATGTACATCATTGTCTCCCAATTTCAATTTCATCCCAACACTTCATAAAAATACATTTTATTAATAAAAAAAAAGCAAATTGGCAATTGAATGAGTGAACAATGAACATGACAGATAAAGAACATATTTTCCCAATAGTAATCCGTTTTCCGTACAAAATCACATCACAAGTAAATATATACTCCAGTAAGAAAATGGCATGTAACTTAAAGAAGTCAGTATACTAATTTATTCCATAATACTAGTTACAAGTAAAATAATCAATAGACTGGTCTACTAACATATTCAAATTTGATGCATACTTTATAAAGAAAACCAGAATGCTTGCATGACGATTGCCCGACATAACAACAAGTGCCTTCTCATGCCTTCTCATGCCTATTTCCTTTCTAACGCGCATTTCTCTTTCCTTATCTTTTTCTCAACCCCACTTGCAGCTCCTCATCTTGTATTATTTTCTGTACCCTCGATCTCTCACTTCTTTTTGTCATTGTCTACTCTTTGTATTATGACCGTGTTCTTCTATCTTTGTCGTGTAAAGTATTGTCTTGTCCCTTTCTCGTCTCTGTTGGCATCCCCCTTTTTCTTTCCCCTATTTTGTAGTTCCTTTTGTAGTTACAGATTAGTTAATTTAATTACTCATTATTCCTAAGTATCATTTGAGGTGTTCACACTTGTACAAGCATTGCTTTTTAGTGGACCCCTCTGTTTCCAACATGTATTTCTTTACATTTGTTTTAAATGCTTATAATTGATTTGTAATGTTTTGTTGGAAACATGAATAAATTTGAATCTTGAATCTTGAATCTTAATGTATGTAGACTGGATTTCAGGTATTGAAGTTCATTCATTAATAACAGGTTGATGGGATACTCCATCACATGGTCCCCAAGAACAGAAACATCGATAAATTTGAATATGTTAGTAAACCAGTCAATTCATCACAATCCTTCTTTGGAGAATAAAAATCATACATTATAAGCAATTGCCAAATCAGATCCTTGCTTTAGAAAGTTACTCCTCCCCAAATAACATTTAATAAGTCAGCAAAATAGGGTCTGCCTTCAGATACAGAAAGTTACATTTTTTTTACACCAAATAGTCCAAATTAAGAATCAAGTATTAAGGTGAATATGGCATACTCCCAAATTGTGTTTACAAAATGTTGCAAGAAGATCACAAATTTCAAATACACTACACTCTTCATAAAAACATTTAAAACATACAAATACAGAATGGAATGATAACAAAAAAGAACAGGATTAAATTAAATGGTAGCCTTAACATTGAGCTGTTAAGTTTTCATCAAATGCAACTTAGAATATAAAGCTTTGGGAGAAAATTTACAATTTTGAATCATTCCACAAATAAATATAGATTTCCTTGTGTTCCATGAATTTGAGATATGAATAGGTTGAAAAAAACCATTCCCCATGAATAAAAGAAAATTTTAAAACAGTCTTCTCTTTTCTTATTAATTTTAATAATAGGCAAAGTTTGCATTCTCTGTCATGAAATATCAATAAAGACATTCTACATGTATATTATGATGATTTTCCTAACTGTCAAACTGAGATACAGCTAAGTACTGCGCCAAATTGAGACAGATCAAGAGGGTGTGGTCACAGGGGGCTTCAGTTACAATGAGAGATGAGATCTCTGTCTATAAAAAGGAAGCACTCCCCGCCCGCAGCACACGACATGTGCCCCATTGGTACATGTATGTGCATTGGACCAGCAAGCATGGTGTTTTGTCAGCCTTCGGATGTACTAACAGAAGTGGGAAATATAATCGTGGAAAGTCTTTCCATGATTTTCCAAATCCTAAGAAGAGACAAGAGCGCTTCAAGAAGTGGGCAGCAGCGGTGAAAGTTGAAAAATTCCTCAACAAAACGTACGTATGGTCGAAATATGACGTGCTTTGCAGCTACCATTTTTTGGAAACGGACTTCAAAGAGGACATGAGAGCAAAATTAATGAACACAAAACCTCGAATTCTCTTGATGGAGGATGCCGTACCATCAAAATTTGCTCACACTTTTGGATCGGCAACATCTTCATCTAGGGAAAAAAGATTGGCCCAGTCTAAAAATAAAGAGGTATGTCTGATTTTGTTCAACTCTAATTGTTTTATTTCGAGTTCACATACCGGGTATTTGAATACAATTACGCATGCACCGTGCATTTGTAATGTTTATCGTTATCAAGCCTGCACTGTCTGTAATGCATGTAAAAGCCCACCAGTGGTCAGGCACAGAAAGTAGCCTAATTCCTCTATATCATTTAAAAAACATCTTAACAGGGGTATTTCAGATGGCAAGCTGTAGAGAAAGAAGAGAGACCAAGCCAATACCACCTAGACTAAACGGACGGACGACGCAATAAGAAACGATCAGACCGCACAGATTGCCAGAGGCGATATGGAGGAGGACACCTCGACTACAGTAAGGTTGAGAAAGTGATAAGTATGGTTCATAGTAGAAACAAACTCAAACGTAGACTATTTCATGTCAACTGATTTCACATTCTAAACCGCATTCAACATGAGTTAAATTGGAACATTTTCCCCCCAAAGAAGAAGAAAATTGAAAACAATGTGTCGGGAAAATAAAAATGATGTCAGGGAGAAGGTAAATAATTGCATTATGGTTTAACATTGCCCTGAGAATGCAGGTAATCAAACTGCATTGATCAACACATACATCAATAAGATTCACATGGCTCTGATCGTTGTTACTGAAACACCGATCAGGATTTCCTGTGAAAGTAATTTACTCTTCCAAAAATCACTTACTTTTGTGTTCTTTGTCATCAATTTCAATCATTAATTTTGGGGAACTTAAACATTAAAAGATTAACCATATCAAAAGGAAATTGGCATAGGCGACTTGGTTAGTGTGGAAGAAACCAGTTCATCTACTTATTTCTCGGGACAAACCAGACTAATCCAAGAACAGAAACAAAGGAGGTACAACATGGTAGTTTTGAAAGGGTGTGATCAGCAAACCCCATTCTCCACTGACCTCCACCTCATTGGAAATGACGATTCTCTCGGGACCCGGATGTCTGCCGAAGAACTAGAGAGGGCCATGATTGGTCGAGTTACTTCGATCATGGAAACCACTACAAAGCGAATGTGAAGCTGACTACACCAGCCAGCTCGGGGATCGATGCTATTGATATCCGCGTCTTACTATCAACGCAGGGAGCGGTGGACTCGGTAGCTGAGCCGAAGGGTAAAGTGTTAAGCATGATTCGTCAGATGGAGGAGGAATCGTCAGACTCCGAATCAGACGATTCTGATGAATCAGCCACCTCCGATCCCCAAAAGATAAAGGTGGGGAAGGACATCCCTGCCCTGAAGATAAATCACATTCTGCCAGGCAACCTGGTTAATGTCGAAGAGACCAGCTCCTCTACATATTTTTCTGGACAAACCAAACTGATGCAAGAGGAAAAACAAAGAAAGTATAACATGGTGGTATTGAGAGGGTGTGATCAGCCAACCCCATTCTCCACTGACCTCCACCACATTCACAGTGACAGCTCTCTTGGAACCCGGATGTCTGCCGGCGAACTTGAAAGGGCCATGATTGGTCGGGTCACATCGATAACAGAAACAACCACAAAGCGAGTTTTTCAGGCCGGGGAGGTCGTATCCGAGGATGAGACCAAAAGAGTATACGCCGTAGACGTGGTGCTGGAACCACCAAGGCCTTGCTTTTTTCATCTTTGCCACAAACTCAAAGTAAGCAGCTAATAACGTCCAGTAATTTGCCAATCCAGTATTTTGTTGTTTTTACTTTAATATGTACATGTAATGAATTGTGCCTTATCTTATTCATCTTTAGTCCTGCATTCCTTCTACCCTTCGTCTGTCTTCAAACTCATATTTTTATTTGTTATCCATTTACTTCTTTTGTTCTTTCACTCTGCTCTAGTTCATATGTTGTCCTTTACCAAAGTTTAAAGGATATGCTTATGTTTTATTGTTAATATGCAAATATGTCGTGTTTACACTAGCTCAGGGATGCGTTGTTTTGAGTTTGTATGTCACTTACAATATATACATGTACCTCGTGTTCAAGTTGTGACATGTATTTGTTAGATAGTAGGAGAAAACAAGAGGGTTATGTTTTATCTTAACTTGGCTATGCATATATTTTTTATGAAAAGATTTACATGTACACCTTGATACACCTGATGCATTGTGTTTTAGTACATGTATTTTCCATTTTTGTGGGTATAGACTAGTTTGGCAACTGTGGAAAAAGGCGCCTAAGACCGCCCACAAGTATCTTAGCGCTCTGAAGAAGTTCATCAAATACATGATGACAGAACTAGACTATGAAGCGTTGCCCATGGACCTGCTACAAAAATGTCTGATGAGGACCGAGGAGTTTATGAAAAGTCTGGCAGGACCGATTAAGATCGGGGGAAACCTGCTGAAATCAAAGCACGAGATGACGAAGAACATGAGGAGGAGGAAGAGGAAGTCTCCAATGATGACCCCCGCAAGGAGGCGAAGTACCTTATCCAAGGTCAAAAGTGTATCGTCTATGTATCTATGATTTTTCAATTGATTTTTCAATTGCTACAACTTATATACGGCTTATAGTCTGTAAGAAAAGCAGCTGCGTCAGAGATCTTCGCTACACTGTGCATGGGAGGGGCACTGCTGTGCTAGTCAAGTGGCAATGCAGTGGGGGCCATGCTGGTGGTAAGTGGTGGTCGCAGCCCAATTTTAAATGTGTGTATGCTGGTAATTTACATATGGCTTCTGCCCTCATCATGTCCGGAAATAACTTTTCTAAGATCCATCTCATGACCAAGTTTTTTAAGCTACACTTTTAAGCTACACTACGAGTCCAGTTTTTATAGATATCAACGTTTGTTTATTGCCCCTGCAGTAGCAAAGTACTGGTCAGACATGCAGAGAGACCAAATACATGATCTTCAGGAAACGTCTGTTATTATAGCAGGTGATGGGCGCAATGATTCCCCGGGCCATTCGGCACAGTATTGTACATAGTTTTTTTAGATGCGTCGTCTGGACAAATTTTACACGTAGAGGTGGTAGATGTGAGAGAGGCAGCTGGCAAGAGTACCAATATGGAGAGGATCGGTTTTGAGAGAGGCATGTCATTTCTCGCTGGCAAGGTGGATGTCAAGACGATGGTCACAGAAGCTCATCCTCAGATTATGGCTGTGATGAAGCGATGCGAGAAGTATGAGGGCATAGGACATCAGATTGATGTCTGGCATGGTGGCAAGAATCTGACAAAGAGACTTGTCAAGGTTTCATCAGAGAAGAGGTGCAAACCTCTGATGCCTTGGGTGCCAGCCATTAAGAACCATTTCCGGTATGCATCCACTCTGTCTGCCTCTCTGGCCAGCACATTGCACCATGTGTGCAATGAGCATGAGTCGGAGCTGCAAGCCGATGGCAGTCCAGCCAAGTGCAACCATGGTCCTCTAACGGAAGATGCCGAGAGGAAGCCCTGGCTGGAGAAGGGTTCCGCTTCTCATAGGGCACTGGAGAGAGTTTTGTCCGATACCCGCTTCAGGAACACTCTCCCATACTATGCTGAGTTTCTTCATACTGGGAAGTTGGAAAGCTTCCACAGCCATCTATTGATGTATTGTTCTAAGAGGCATGCTTTTAAGTATATTGGATACTCAACAAGAAACCGCCATGCAGCGATGGACCACAAAAACCATCTGGATTGTAAAATTGTTGGGTCCTTAAGGAGTGACAAGCAGAAGGTATGCCATTTCTTCTCTACCGCCCTGCTAAACCTGGTCTCAATCACTTTATCTTCCTCCTGCTCAAAGGAAGGACATAGTTCCCGTGACAATTGCATCTTTCCTTGACAAATTACTTTCAGGAAGAGGAATCGTATACCAAGACCATGCCCAATATGTAAATTTATCCAATGAACAGAAACCCTGTGCTTACTATCCATGAATATACTTGTAACGTTGCCACCCAATAGATATTAGCAGTCATCAAGTTTAGGTGACTTATTCTTTGACATCTGATCTAATGATCAAATTCAAATTTCCACAAAGATTCAGTTAATTATCATTGATGTAACAGTCACTATACATTTGTAAAATTTGAATGTTTAATTAATAAGAGATCAATATGATTGATATTCTTGCATAAAATTTGTATAAATGTGACTTCCTATACTCCACTGTGTGATTTCAGGTTATACTATTTTGTTGAGAAAAGAGCAAAAACTGGAGGTGAAAGGATCTTCACAGGAAGCGAAACAGCTGTTGCTTTCGCGAGGTGTGTACAAGTTCATCGAAACCTTAGGGAATCATCATTGATATGGAGATGTAAAGACTTAAGCATAACTGGCAATCTGATAGAGATGACCATGAAGAGATGTCTTGTTCATTGGGAAATTTGTCAATCACCAAATCCTTGCATTCATCCAGCAAGCCATTGTGGAAACCACAGTCAGAACAGATCTCACTTGCACCGAAGGTTGCTGTTAGCAAGACTGTCCTTCAAAACTGCAATTCGAGTGATTACAGGAAGTATGTACCTGCGACCTGATGCTTCCTGTGTTTGGGAGGCAGATGCTGATCTCCTCTTCGCTGACTGGAGCCAAGACTGTGGCAGGCCATGCCAAGCCTCCACTAGACAGTAAAAAGATAGTTTGTATCAGGTTGGTTGATTCAAACTTTGAATTTCATGAAAGGACCTTACACATTAATTACATTGTGTTAGATCATTAATTCTTTTTGTGACTTTTCAAGTATATATCACGGGGGAAGGGACAAATCCTCCGCCCTCACCATCATTACAGAAAAATCTCAAAGGGGGGTATGCAGTAGGGTCCTACGTGTTTCCCCTATCTTCCCTCACTGTATGTTCACCGACTCATAAAAAATTTCTTTGCATTTTCAGACAGTATGGTGGTTTGGTGATTCCCAATTTAGAGGGTTCGTTCAAAAGGATGTTTACGTTCCAGCTGGACCATACCTGAACATGTTTAACTCAACACCTGGAGGAAGATGTAAGCACATCCGACAACAACTGGAAGACTTGGCCATCAGGATGAAAAGGAGACCAAACGTAATAAAATGGTGATTCTCAATTGAGAGGGATGGTTCAAAACAATGTGTTTGATTGATCGCACCTTCGAAATTTGCTCTGTAAGTACAATATTCAGTTTGTGTTTCTTCTTCTCCAACATTTATGAAGACCTTGCTGGGCTTGTGCAAGTCTTACACGCTGATGCTGATACATTGAACAAAGGACGCCCTAGTTAGATGCTCACTCCCATTGTCCCAATGAAGAGGCCAAGGTTTCTGTAAGGCCCATGAAGAGTTTATAAACACTATCCTTGCCACAGACGATGAGTACAACGGTACCAAATTGAAACAATTATTAAAAGAAGAACTTGGTGTAGAATTTAATCCATCAACTTGTTGTTTCTCAACTTGTTTTTTTTCATTTTCATGCAAATTTTAAGCTCAAACCTGTGAAACCGTATTACTTTAGATGCATGCATGTCAACCAAACATGTGCCTAATTTCTTGATTCCTATGGAATAGACAACTTCTAGTGCCAAAATAAAAATGTTTTTATATTTTATAAAAAATATTATTTTATGTGAATTTTTGTAACTCAGGGCTATCAACGATGTGAGCGTACGATGCAATGAGCAGGACTTGCCAAAATGCTAGTCTTCAAACTCCGGAGAGAATGAAAAGCGTAAATCTTCGTAAATATATGGCTACCCTGATGCAAGTTCTAAACCTAAAAGATAATGAAATGGACTGGGTGCACCGCCATCTAGGCCACACAAAAACAGTGCACATGGAGCATTATAGGCAGATGTCTCCCTACCTTGAGAGGGTTCAGGTAGGTAAAATCCTTCTTATGCAGGATCTGAACATTTATTGCACTGTGTACTATCTTGGATGAAAGTGTTTGTACTGTGTACAATTTTGTAATGATATTTCCTTTAAGTGTTAATTATTAATTAAAACCATTATTTATTTTCTTTTGTTTGGACCTGCAGTCAGAACAGGAATCACAATCAATGCAGCAAAGCAAAGCGGATCCAATAGTAGTCGAGGAGATTGAGGAGATTGACAACAATTTATATGAGGCAGTCTGTGTAGCAGCTGAAACGGCAGGGCAGTCTCATTATTGATGACGATCTCAAAGATATTGATGAAGATCTTGAGGATGTCAATGAAGCTCCTGAAGTTGAACAGCCTGCTGGTGAAAAGCGAAGCAAAATAAGGAAATTGATGAACAAAGCTTGTCCAGTGTCACAATGTTTGTGGACTCACAAAGAAATGCTTGACTTGAAGAAGTACCTCTCTGCTAACTTTGCAACGAAAGTAACAACTGGTAGAAAGGAATGCCAGAAGGCACTTGGGGCAAGCAAACAAAATGGTTGAACACTTCAGCGTCGTCATTGGCATCTGATAGTGAAAAAGATGTCAGCTCTGCTTGCAAAATTAAGAAAATAGGACATCGGCTATGATAAACTAGTGGTCAAAGGTCGAGGATAATTTCATTGAAAAGGATTATTAAACAGAAAGTTCATCACCGGCCATACCAAGGGCAAATGTCTGTTGGGAGCATGCACTGCAGCAGGTGAGACAATGCATGACATTTCTGTTTGCTTGCAGCAAACCTATCTCCCACAAGGACATCACTCCAAAACTCAAGGTATGTCCAATCTGTGACCTTCCGGTCCAGAGCCAACCCATCTCCCATAAAGACATCACTCCAAAACTCAAGGTGTGTCCAATCTGTGACCTTCCGGTCCAGAGCCAACCCATCTCCCATAAAGACATCACTCCAAAACTCAAGGTGTGTCCAATCTGTGACCTTCCGGTCCAGAGCCAACCCATCTCCCATAAAGACATCACTCCAAAACTCAAGGTGTGTCCAATCTGTGACCTTCCGGTCCAGAGCCAACCCATCTCCCATAAAGACATCACTCCAAAACTCAAGGTATGTCCAATCTGTGACCTTCCGGTCCAGAGCCAACCCATCTCCCATAAAGACATCACTCCAAAACTCAAGGTGTGTCCAATCTGTGACCTTCCGGTCCAGAGCCAACCCATCTCCCATAAAGACATCACTCCAAAACTCAAGGTGTGTCCAATCTGTGACCTTCCGGTCCAGAGCCAACCCATCTCCCTTAAAGACATTACTCCAATACTCAAGGTATGTCCAATCTGTGACCTTCCGGTCCAGAGCCAACCCATCTCCCATAAAGACATCACTCCAATACTCAAGGTATGTCCAATCTGTGACCTTCCGGTCCAGAGCCAACCCATCTCCCATAAAGACATCACTCCAAAACTCAAGGTGTGTCCAATCTGTGACCTTCCGGTCCAGAGCCAACCCATCTCCCATAAAGACATCACTCCAAAACTCAAGGTGTGTCCAATCTGTGACCTTCCGGTCCAGAGCCAACCCATCTCCCATAAAGACATCACTCCAAAACTCAAGGTGTGTCCAATCTGTGACCTTCCGGTCCAGAGCCAACCCATCTCCCATAAAGACATCACTCCAAAACTCAAGGTATGTCCAATCTGTGACCTTCCGGTCCAGAGCCAACCCATCTCCCATAAAGACATCACTCCAAAACTCAAGGTGTGTCCAATCTGTGACCTTCCGGTCCAGAGCCAACCCATCTCCCATAAAGACATCACTCCAAAACTCAAGGTATGTCCAATCTGTGACCTTCCGGTCCAGAGCCAACCCATCTCCCATAAAGACATCACTCCAATACTCAAGATTTGTCCAATCTGTGACCTTCCGATCCAGAGGCTAGACCATAATCTAGCAACGACCCATGACATTCCAAGAAAGTCAGCTAAAATGAGGTCTATTCTGAATAGGCCTCATAAAACTCAAACAAGAGGTTAAGAATCTTAATGTTCACTGTATATCTGGTTGAAATGATATTATCTTGAATGTGATGAACTTAACTTAATTAACTAAATGTTAATTCTTTTAGGTAGTGACCCTGAAACAGATACATGGAGAAAAGAAGATGAAGGAGGAGGAGGTATATCAGAGGTTCACTTACAGAACGCTGCAAGTGATTTAAAGTAGTACAAATGGAGGAGGTGCAAAAGCACGGGTGGAAACTACATCCAGAATATGGCTTCACATTTGTTGAAATAGATACCCCTTAGAGAGGTCCAACAAGAAGGTTGCATTAAAAGAGAATTCACATTTGAAGTTCAGGTGAGCGTTAAACTCCCTGGGGCTCTCAATGAATTTTTTTTTTTTTTTTTTTTTGGGGGGGGGGGGGGGGGGTCACGATGCATGCTTTGATGTATACTAATCTTTTATTTCAGCGCTGGGTCTGGGCCTTCAGAGCTACGTCTGGGATCATGGTTAATACCAATAACGGCTTGGAGCGCCAAGATGGTATATTCAAGTACAAGTATCTCGAACAGCGCAAGGACCAATCCATATCTGGCATGGTGTCCATTCTGGTAATGGAATATTTGACTACTATGGAATGCAGGGTGTAATTCTCCCGCTTTTTATCATAGAAAAGTCAAGTCAATGGCATTGAAGTCCCTGTGTGCATCATCGGAGATCCTGCCTACGCTCTGAAGAAGAGGCTGATGAAAGGTTTCATTAACAAAAACAACGTCACCCAACAGCAACAGTGTTTCAACTTCCGATTGAGCTCAGCTCGTATGGTTGTTGAGAATGCATTTGGTAGATTGAAAGGACGTTGGAGAAGGCTCCTGAAAAGAAACATGACCCCAGCCGGCAGAGCTTACCTTTATAAGTTTGAAGAAGGAGAACTGGACATGTTGGCAGATAAATTTCTTTGAAAAAGAAGTAAAACACAATTGTGTTCCAGGACAAAAACCTGTAAATACTTACAATGGTTTCAGAAATATGAATGTCTGTGTAAATGTTATAACACATAATGAACAAGTTTGTGGAAGCCACTGTGCAGAAATGTAATTCTTTGCACTAAGAATAAATGAGGACAAAGAGGCAAGTGAAGGGTAATGATACATTGCTATGAATTATGAACATGCAGGGCCCCTACAACGGCTGACAGGCCAAGGTGAAAGAGCGACAGCAGTTAGCACTGAACTTCCATTGTGGATCTCACATGTCGAATCTTGTGATGCAACACGGTGTCGAGGCATGTCCCATTATTCGGGATGCTGTGCAGTGGGTTCACGAGCTTGGTGTACTTTTCAATCGTTCAGGAAAGTATAAGGTAAGATTACTAGTTTTTATCTAATGTTGATTCAAAATGCTAATCATAATTCTATTCATGGTTAATTTCAGATCCTAATGATCTAAACATTTAGAAGAATGTTTGAAATAAGATAATGGAAGTTGGAGTCCAGTGTTCAAAAGAATTCTTAATCTAAATCTGGACGACCACTCGACCGTCTTTCTCAAGTAATTTGGTTAGCACTGTATCACGTCTGTCTCACGCAAGTGCTATCCAAGAGACTTGTCACTTGAGAAAGATGGTCGGATGTTCGTTAAAATGTAATGGAACAATTTTCTCAGGAACTCCAGATTTTAGATTTAGATTAATTGTTCTTTTGAACAAATGAACAATGTTAACAATTATTGTTCTGGTTATTCTGGTTATATCTCTTCCGCAAGTGGCAGAATAAATTTGCATAAATTAGCATAGATTCTGTGTAGAAGTTTTAAATCCCCCTCCTAGCCCTATCATATCAGAATCAAAATCGGTTGAAAAATAACGAAGAAGAAGCACTATGAAAACTGTGGACGGAAGGACGGACGGAAGGACGGACGCCACGCCATGGCATAAGCTCATCGGGCCCTTCGGGCCGGATGAGCTAAAAAGAACTCGGTGTTGATTTCAGTCCATCAACGATTCGTCGTCACAGAAGGAGACTAGGATGGTTGTGCACCAGAACAAAGGCAATAAGTCAGGAAGAATAATTGTGCTGCTCGACCTCGACTTTCCATCCCAAATTCAATCTATAGATGTCATATTGCGTTAAGATGTGATAACTTAATTTTCCAATAAAACATTGTCCTAAGTAGAAACAGAAGACATGATCCTCAACGATTTTAAGGTACACCTGGCAGCTAAGAACGGGGGTGACCGCAACGCCGAGGAGACGGCAAGAGGGCATATGTCTCATGTGAAGAAATTTGCAGACATGGTTGGGGGGTTGGCAAACCTTGCGTCTAGATGTGATTATTTAATTTTCTAATAAAATATTGTCCACAGTAGAAACAGAAGACATGATCCTACACGAATTTAAGGTACACCTGGCAGCTAAGAACGGGGGTGACCGCAACGCCGAAGAGACGGAAAGAGGCCATATGGCACATGTAAAGAAATTTGCAGACATGGTTGGGGGGTTGGCAAACCTTGCGTCTAGATGTGATAATTTAATTTTGTAATAAAAAATTGTCCTAAGTA
The DNA here is from genome assembly GCA_035222895.1 of Strongylocentrotus droebachiensis. NCBI lineage: Eukaryota > Metazoa > Echinodermata > Echinoidea > Camarodonta > Strongylocentrotidae > Strongylocentrotus > Strongylocentrotus droebachiensis. Next base: position 97,524 of record JAVYIG010006721.1, on the reverse strand, counting down.
GAAACAGAAGACATGATCCTACACGACTTTAAGGTGCACCTGGCAGCTAAGAACGGGGGTGATCAGAATGCAGAGGAGACGGAAAGAGGCCATATGTCTAATGTCAAGAAATTTGCAGACATGGTTGGGGGGTTAGCAAACCTTGCGTCTAGATGTGATTATTTAATTTTGTAATAAAAAATTGTCCTAAGTAGAAACAGAAGACATGATCCTACACGACTTTAAGGTACACCTGGCAGCTAAGAACGGGGGTGACCGCAACGCCGAGGAGATGGCGAGAGGACACATGGCACACGTAAAGAAATTCGCAGACATGGTTGGGGGGTTAGCAAACCTTGTCAAAACAACAGACTCATTAACCACATGAGGAATAATAATGATTTTTGAAGGCCCTTAAAGGTAGTTTATCCCGTTTGCAGCCAACATCAAATTCTGTAGAACTTTGCAAGAAATTATGAATATGTCATGTATGTCCTATCTGTGAAATGTAAACATTCGCAGTGTCCTAGTATTCAAGTATGCAAGGAAACCTGATTACTTTCTAGACTTCACTGTCAGACACTATTGAGCGACTGACCAACTTTTTTTTCTTTTGTAATAACATTGGTACATGTTTCATGACTGTTCAAATATATCAAGTGAATGGTCTTTAAGTGGGTTTTTAGAGGGAAAAAAGTACATGTATGTGTTGTCTGGTGGTCCCCTTTAAGTGTTTTGAAGTGTGAAATAAGCAACTGAAGTTATGCATATGTCTTTCACAGGCAGAGAAATCTGTGATGTCCAAACTTATGAACACCGGTACATGTGACATGACAGCGGGGGATCCGGAGTACTCCGGACTAAGCAGGGAACAACTAGTAATAGTCATCCACCAGCAGAAGCAGGAGCTGGAGAGACTGAACGGGACATTCCAGTCATGTACATCACACTGCCTCACCCCCCCCCCCCATCCTGGCCTGACACGCCCTCCACCTCCAGTATTACCTCACCCTCCCCCTAATACGATTACCCAATCAATAATAAAGAAAAACTTTATTACCAGCCTATACATATACATGTACTTAACTGATCTCTGAGAAGTGACTAACTTTTGTTTTTAAGTGTGTAGCCCGAACATTGTTCCTAGTACGGAAGTGATTTTACACACACTACAGGCTCAGCTCTATATAGCCTGAATGGAAGTTAGAATTTCCACCAACTGGCAGCTGGGAATTTAACAGACCAGGTGATAAATAGACCAAGTGATTATAGTCTAAGACTGGGAATTAGCTGAAATGAAGACGGCCCAACAGGGTATTAGACCAAGTATCTATCTATGGTAGATATGAATGCATCAGGTGTTACGGTACGCACGGTACTAGGTCTAGGCCCTACTACAGTACTGGTAGTAGTGGTACCGGTACCGTACGTGCTGTCATACACGACGTTGAAGCTTGATGCGCGTATAACGCTTGCAATCTAGCACTGTAGCAGGTCTACGCATAATTGGAAATGGAAGATCTCCGAATATTTGTGTTGAAAAAGAACATGGGGATCAAACCCCCCAAGTTTGCCATAGTTACATCTTCTTGGTACATAGCAGCACTAATTCGCTCGTTCGCTCGTCATAATAAATTCCTTATTAGATCGTTTACACTAGAACACGTGCGGTTCTTTCTTATTGACTCTGGCTCGTCTGAAATTCTCGAATGGCTTCGCCATCCACTGCCCCACTACTTGATTGGCACATTTGAGGTTTTGCATCTCTAGCTGTTAAGAAGGTAGGTCCGGACGGGTTGGGTATCCGGACAAAACGGCAATTTCAAGAATTTTAGAAGCAAGATTTCAGAATTTGTTTGAATGTAATGTCAGACAATATTATAAATCACATATGCTCACAATTATTTTTGTTATTTGATCCACAGTTTTTGTGAAATTCAAAGGCAAATGAGGCGATTTTATTTGTGTTAAGTGTCCGGACACCCAACCCCCATCCTACAGGTATAATTATATATACAAAGGAGGGGGGGGGGGGTAGATTGTTTCGAACTCTCTCTCTCTCTCTCTCTCTCTTTCTACAAAACAGAACAAAAGTTTTTCTAAAGTTTTGTTTATTTTTTCTTGAAAAATCTGCGGTATATTCGGGCAATGCCATTGTAAGTTTTAAAAACAGTTCATTGTTTCACACACTATTTTAACTGTCTCGGACCGTACAGATTGTGACTTCAGGTTCATTACAGGTGCCCTAACGGTTGTTAATTTTGTAATGCATGCCAGAATAAAATTCAAGTACGAAAGTACTATATGAAGGTGTGCTGTTGACTTACTTGCCAGAAAGCATGATGGTACTGAGCTTGAAAAAAGAAAAAAAAGATTAGCCCTACCTATGAATTTTTACCCTGATAGCATCACACGTCATAATGACGTCTTTAATTTGTCGTAAACTGGTCAACTGGTCATACGTCGTATTATGACGTGTGATGCTATCAGGGACAATGGGTGCTGCAGAGTGAAAAACAATAAGTATATTGAAAATAAATGAAGCAATAATGTACAAAAGCAACAGATACATTTTGCCATTTTTTGTGGTTTCAGCATGTCTTTTGCTATTACACCAGAATGACAAGTAAACACTGAGTTGTTAATAAATTATTAAATTAACACAGATGTTACTTTTTTCTTTGAACACTAAATGTTGCTTCATTAAAGAAAATTCAAAACATAGTAGATTAGTAAATGCAACTGACAGAGATACATTACAACTAGCTTCAAACGGTACCATGGCTGAAACAAAGTAAAACATTAGTTTGACAACATTCAGTGATAGAAAAATTCATAACTCTGGGATACTTTGTCTGATTTTTTACATTCAAATTGCAATTTGTTTCTTAGATTACAGACTTTTTGTCACCGCTAATGACTGTTCATTTCATGGTTATTACAAAAATCCACCTGAAATGCCTAATAACATCACCCTTAGCCCATATTTTCCTTGTTTTTGTAGAAAAGATGGCTGACAGACGAATACGCGATTGCCCAATTCAAGAGTGTGCTGCAAGAGTGGTTCACCTTCCACGCCATCTGCGGGAGGTTCACAATGTCTCAAAAGAGGAATCAAAGGCAATGAGCATTAGGATGTCGCAGAGAGATGGTCAGGGAAGGAGAGGGGCAAGAGGTGAAGATAGGGCAACTTGCCCAATCCCCACTTGCCGAGCGACAACTGTTAAGGAAAAGATGAACCGGCACTTGGTCAGAGTGCACAGAAAGACAAAAGAAGGTTAGATTGAGGCAGTCTAGTTCTATTATCCCAATTTTAACAGAACTGCAGGGCTACATGCATGTACATCGGTCGTTTCAAAAAATGCCAAATGCCAAATATAGGATGGATAAATTATAAGCTCAAGAAATTTTATGAAAAAATTATTTTCTCAAGCCATCAGTTTTAAGTTCACATGTTTTAAAAAATATATGCATATTTTCATTTGTTCATGCTAATAAATCAGCATGCATTTTAACAACCAAACCAAGCAATATAAATTGTATTTGTATTACATATAAATTTGAATTGTGGAGCAGTGTGTGCAGCGCTTTGTAACCTTAAGGCGCTATATAAAATATGTTTTGATTGATTGAATTAATGCCACGACCAACAAACATTTGCTCTATTATTCACAGGTTGGCCACAGTTGAAGCCATGGAACAGCCATTTGTCCTGTCCCAATCTGCTCTGATGAAGAAGGACTGCGCCATCTAACATGATCAGCTCCAGTGTTTTTCCATGATTGATTGTTTAAATTACAAATACATTGCTGCATTCTTCATTGTTTTTTGTTGGTCTACCTACAGGTCATGGAAGCCAGATCTGGAATGGATGAACCTCATCCACCTCCACCTCCACCACCTCCTCCACCTCATTCACCATCAACTGCAGTTTCTCTACATGAAGATCAGGCTTCCTGCAGCTTCACAGTCCCTCTAGCTCCCAAGGAACGTACTCGTACAGCATTATTCACCCCTGACCTCAATCTGCCTGCAAGGAAGTCCGTTTCCAGAGCGAAATTCAAACGGTCCCAGTAATTATTTTCTTTCTCAGTTTAGACAAGCATAAGCTCGAATATATGGCTATGGGAACAGAAAGAGTCCTTCTTTAATAATAATTGATGGAAGCGGCCAAGCAGGACCTTCCTTCTTTTTGTACAAACCACATTTACAGTAATGCAGAGAGTCCATGTAATTATTTGAACGTATAGAATTTTAAATGGTACCGCAGTAAATTCCAATTTTGGACCAGCCACTTCATGAAGTTGGCTTCTAACCTATGCAAAGCACAATTTAAAGAGAAATATAAGATTGGCATGTCTTGGTTAGGTGGATTATTATGCAGAGCATTGCAACCTCCAACTAATGTTGAATCTAGTTAAATTAATAGCTATTATTGTTTTATCCGAATTCGAAACCACAGAGGTACTACATTCTTTCCAAAGTATCAGTGAAATATCAATGAAAGGGACATAAATACACATAAGGAAATAGATCCACAAAGTCAAATCAATGATGAAACTATTGACTGGAATGCTATTGAAGATACTGATTACCCATTTTCAGAACTTTTTGATAAAACTGTAAATGAGATTAAGCCTTATAATGCCAATGTAGGTCAATTATTAAATGCATATTATCATCCAGAGTTTGTCAATGCCATCAAGAAGCATTTTGCTAAAGAAAGAACCATTCTGGTCATGTATGATGAATGGCAACCTATCACGGCAGGGTGATCAATCAAAAGAATTTTATGCAAAGTACAAACATCTCCATGATCGCATAAATTAAAAACCCCTTATTTCCAGAACATATATTTGCTGACAAACGGACACAAGGGACAATGGAAAAGAATATGCAAGAGACAAAGCAGATGATGTTGAATATTAAAAGAGTTCAACGACCTGATGAACTAGTAAGATTATAGAGGAACTTTGTTCCTATCCAACATGAATTTCACGACAATCTGAGAGTGAGGATTTATCAAAGAAAGACAAAAAATACATCGATGGCAGAAGAAACATGTTCTAAAAGCTTCTAAAGAGGATCTCATCTGCTATAAATAATATGGGTGCCTGCCCATCAGACTTTGAGCCTGAGCCTGCTTCTACAAGTTCATCCAAGAGTACTGCTGCTTTAATGAGTCTTCAATGACAACGAAGTTGGCAAAGGTCATGGTTTTGATCATGGAGATGCCCCTGATCCCAACGACGCCTCCATCATCCAATGCTTCGGAGGGTGCGGCTAGGGCGTATCCTTCCGATTCAGGGGATTTGACAAGGAGCTTTTGATTTGACTAAAATTGTATTTTTTCCTCAAATTTCTTATATTTAAAATACTAAGTGTGATTGTTATTAAGAGTTATTTAGACATTTTTTTTTTTTTTTTTTTTTTTTAGACATTTGTATTCTTGTTATTTTAATTTCTATTATGAATTATATTTGTTTTGTTTATGTGTATTGTGTGAATGTTTTTAATGGACTTGCTGAAAAACAGCCTTCTGGCTGATAGCAGGTGTTTTAACCGTTGATAAATAAATAAAACAAACAAAGGGTCTCTCCACTCCGAGGGATTTGTCCCCCATGGAGGAGGAGACTGCGGGCGAAGAAGACCCTCATCTAGGGGCTGATCCATTTAATCGTCCTTATAGGTATTACACCGTTCGCCCAAAGAAAAAGCTCGGCAAAGGGGGTGCTAGCGCACAGCAACCCCGTAAGCCTGAGCTTCTGAGGCCGCATCCGGGTAATGCACACGCACCGCAGTCAAGGAAACCTCATATGCATTCGGGTAGGTCGCGGTATGAGCAAGGATCGCGATCTAGGGGACCTGAGATGTATTTGGGTAGGTCGCGGTATGAGCAAGGACCACTATCCAGGGCACCCGAGACACATTCGGGTGGTTCAAGTGGTACTGGGGGGAGTCGTCACTCTGGGACTAAGCGGGCTAGCGAGGATGATGGTTGGGGGGGACCCTGTAAAACTCGACCTTGTCTGATGCCGGGGTGCTTGGTTCGCCCTTCCGATGCGATAAAGATTTGAAGGGATTAAAATCCCTGTGTGCGAGTCAGACCTGGGAGTATAGGTACATGTATGTCGTGCAAGAGCATCTCGAGCGCGAGGCTCAACATTTCCTGTCAGAGATGCACTGGAGGTCTTGCTTCACTGGCGGTTGTTGGCATTTTTTACTTCCAAGTTGACCACTCCCCAGTGGAATGAGTTCCAGCGCCTTAGCCGGCGAGTCGCGGCAGCACCGCGCAGGGTTGCGGAGGAAGCTCTTTCCCGGAAGGTGAGCCCAGTGCTTCTCATGTTCGCCCCCAGGCCTCCTTTGATGCCGGGTCGGATATCCCAGAGGCACGGGTTCCACCTCCTGCGAGCGAAGCACCTGAGGTCAGTCAGGGATGTTACACCCCCGGCTTCTGTACCGAGCCAGCCCCTGAGACGTCTTATGCTCTAATGACTCAGAGGCCAGCTATTCCCCGGGCTTTTGATAACCACTTCCATTTGGACCGGATGGAGTCTGTTCTGAAGAAGAAGGGGATGGATTGTGTGACTGCCATTTCGGGTAGGGCCCCCAATATTCCTGTGCGTCTCTGTGGGGGGGTAATGAATTATATTGACCCTCGTCGGTTCAATGAAATTCGGCTCTCTGCAGACTCACCAGAAGTACGCGGGAACGGGGAAAATTGGGTGGCGTGAGGTGGACAAGGGGGTCAAGTGGTGGCAATCGGGGAGATGGGGTTAGATTTCTCTGTGGTTGCTGATCGCTGGGAACCCCAGCGCCTTTTGTTGGCTGCGCAGCTTGCGATTGGGTGTGCGGGTCGTGTTCTTATCCTGCACCTGCGGGGGGAGCAGTCTGATCCACTCGGAATAGCTCCCTCTCAGGAGTGTCGCAGCATACTGAGCAAACATGTAACCCAGCATCAGCGGATTCATCTCCACTGCTGTACCTTGGGTTCCGGGGAGATGGCTGCCTGGAGAAAGGAGTACCAGCATGTTTACTTTGGATTTACTCCTATGGTAAGCCGTTTCTCCCCGGCTCAGCATGCGGCTCTGAAGATGGTTCCTTTGGACAGGCTTCTGTTGGAGTCAGACTCCCCGTATTTCCCTCCCCAGGGAGTGATTCATTCCACTCCTGCATACATCAGGGTAGTGGGGGCAATGGTGGCCTCTGCGCGGGGGGAGCCCCTGCACCAAGTACTGGAGGCTACTACCAAGAACGGTCTCCATCTGTATAAGCTCCGGTAGAGGGGATGAGGATAATTATCCCTGCAATGTTTTAAGGGGGATGATGATGGTGACCCCTACAATGTTTTGAGTGGGGTGTCGATGTGATCGACTCCTGCAATGATTTGAGTGGGGCGTCGAGTGACTGACCCCTGTAATGTTTTCTTGAACAATTCCCTCCGGGATCTCGGGGAATAGTGCTTATTGGGATATGTTTGTTGATTTGTATAGAATGTTTGATGATTTGTATAGATGTAGCAAACTGGGTATGGTTTTATCGAGGCCATTGCTGGCACTCGATTCGCCCTTTGATTTTGTTTGCTTCAGAAACTATACTGTTTGGATCACCCTTGTTTGTTTTTTTCAGTACAAGGAAAGGGGATCAGCATGTTGTTTTTCTATTATATTGTGTTTATAATGAAATTGCCCTTTGAGGGCATGATGTTTTTTATTATGGGATGTATAATGGAATTGCCCTTTGTAGTCTCCTTGAGTTTAGGCAATTGGGACAAGTTGCATATGATGCCCTGTGTAGAATTCAAATCCTGAATGACTCATCAGTTTAAAAAAACAGTTTCAAGAAAATTTAGGTGGAACTTCTGCTAAAGAGAAACTAAGAGCAAAGAAAGTTAATGACCTAGAGAAAGAACGTCTGATTACACTGTGTCACAAGAGAACAATTGCTTTTTCAGAGGAAAGACGAGTACCACATCAAATTTAGGACAGTTTATTGAAAAGCCTCGGCAGTTTGCAAAATAATTTTTCCCTCTTTCTTGCGCTTATTTAGACCCTGATTTTGATTTGATTTTGAAGCTGGCTGCGGCACACCCCTGTCTAAAGAAAAGTTGAGTGCTCCTCTTGGGGGTAGTAGGCTTTTTTTACTGGATTTTTGATGTGGCATTTTGTTGGTGGGGTGTATCTCAAAAATGTTTAATGTTGAGCCAAAAGACATGGCTGCCTTAAGTTAAACACTATATTCTAGTATAAATGAATGGGACAGCCTTCTTTTTACTATGCCACAGTTTCTATATTTTTTGAGATTGAAATGTAAAATTTGGACAGAACAATATTTAGTTTCCAAGCTACAAGTAAAAGATCAAGGTTATATTAACAAATTATTTTTACTAAAAATTGTGTTACAAGGTCTTCTGAGTCCATTGACAATTTGTTTTTAATAATGTATAGATATGAATGGAATTAAGATATTTATGAATGTGTATATATTTATTGTTTTGTTGTAGATTTATTTGACTGGAGCACCCTTTGATATCCCAAAAGAGGTCGTTCAAGAGTACAGGCACCCGGCGCTTGTATCTATTCGGGACTTACACAAGAGCCCAGTAAAGAGGCGTGCAACAGTGAGAGGTGTGGTGTCGGAGGTGATTATGAATATCTAAATGTTAATGTTTAGTTTGTTGGAAAACAAATTTGGTGCTGTTAATTATATAAAGTTGTTAAATGTCATTGATTTTGTATCTTGGTTGTTGTTAGAAGTTTGTGAAGTTGACAAAAGTAACAGAAATATGGGGCTGGATGAAGTCTGAATTGGGACATCAATCACCTGGACATCGACTGTGTGAGATGTACCATGCGAGAGGTTGGGAGATGTGCCAGGGATGGAAGGGCAGGGAAGGCCAAGATGTACAGAACTCCATCCTCTCTATTTCTATCCAGAGTGGGTGAGAAGTTCGTGAAGCTGATAAAAGCTGTGGAATCAGGACAGTTATGCCTAAGAAGAGGTGAGCTTGATAACCTCTTTGTCCCAGGAATGAGTAAAGATTCCTTAAAATATTGTTCTGCTAATACAGGAGCGTTACAAAAGTAGCAGAAATATGGGGCTGGATGGAGTCTGAATTGGGACATCAATCACCTAGACATCGACTGTGTGAGATGTACCATGCAAGTACGGACCACAATAGTCAGAGCAGGATCACTCTAACACTCCCTCAGGCAGGAAGCAGACTCCGCTGTGTTGTGGCCACGATGGCATTTGGCTTGGGCATTGATTTGCCAGACGAAGAGTATGTCTTCCATTGGGGTGTACCCTCTGATGTGATGTCACACTGGCAAGAGGTTGGGAGGTGTACCAGGGATGGCAAGGCAGGGAAGGCCAAGATGTACAGAACTCCATCCTCTCTAGTCATCTCCAGAGTGGATGAGAAGTTCGTGAAGCTGATAAAAGCTGTAAAATCAGGGGAGCTATGCCTAAATAGAGGTTGGGAGGTGTGCCAGGGATGGAAGGGCAGGGAAGGCCAAGATGTACAGAACTCCATCCTCTCTAGTCATCTCCAGAGTGGATGAGAAGTTCGTGAAGCTGATAACAGCTGTGGAATCAGGGGAGCTATGCCTAAGAAGAGGTTGGGAGATGTGCCAGGGATGACAGGGCAGGAAAGGCCAAGATGTACAGAACTCCATCCTCTCTAATCATCTCCAGAGTGGATGAGAAGTTTGTGAAGATGATAACAGCTGTGGAATCAGGACAGCTATGCCTAAGAAGAGGTTGGGAGATGTGCCAGGGATGGAAGGGCAGGGAAGGCCAAGATGTACAGAACTCCATCCTCTCTAGTCATCTCCAGAGTGGGTGAGAAGTTCGTGAAGATGATAACAGCTGTGGAATCAGGACAGCTATGCCTAAATAGAGGTTGGGAGATGTGCCAGGGATGGCAGGGCAGGGTAGGCCAAGATGTACAGAACTCCATCCTCTCTATTCATCTCCAGAGTGGATGAGAAGTTTGTGAAGATGATAAAAGCTGTGGAATCAGGGCAGCTATGCCTAAGAAGAGGTTGGGAGATGTGCCAGGGATGACAGGGCAGGGAAGTCAAGATGTACAGAACTCCATCCTCTCTAGTTATCTCCAGAGTGGATGAGAAGTTTGTGAAGATGATTACAGCTGTGGAATCAGGAGAGCTATGCCTAAATAGAGGATGGGAGATGTGCCAGGGATGGCAGGGCAGGGAAGGCCAAGATGTATATAACTCCATACTCTCCAGTCATCTCCAGAGTGGATGAGAAGTTCGTGAAGCTGATAAAAGCTGTGGAATCAGGGCAGCTATGCCTAAGAGGTAACATTGATTAAACCTCTTTGTTCCAGGAATGAGCAAAGATTCCCTAAAATCTTGCTCGGATAATGCAGACTCATGTTGTTTTGTTTGTGATAAGAAAAAGAGATAAGCAATCAATAAAAATGCTGTCAAATTCCAGACCCCCTCCCGCCCCCACCCCCACCCCCTTCTCCTTTTATTTGATTCCCCTGGGTGGTCGTGGAAAGTAGGTCCATGGTTTTATGCCTACCGTCAAAGGGCGTCAGTTAATTCATGAATCGATCAATCTTGAAGTAAGTTAGGCATAATTTTGAGACTCATTTCTGTTGAACATATTTTATAGTTTGATTCAACTGATTATTGAGATACGAACATTATAATAATAAAGATAGATCTATGTATAATTAAAATTATATGGAATTTTCATTTTCATAATCGGAACAAATGCTGTAAGTGCAAAGACGACATTTTGTAGTAACAAATCAAAATTCAACTTTAAGGTACGAGGCCTCAAAGTCAAACTAATGAGCGCAAACGATCTATAAAGCACTACTTCGTATAGCTCTGACATACCAAAATGGACATATCTTTCAGACTTCCTTTACCATGAAATTTATTTTTGTACAGCACAATACTTACATAGATCTAGGTCTACATGTAGAAAAGGTAAGACTCTTAAATTACGTGTTTATTCATTTTTCTTTTCTTATGTTTTGATTAGACAAGTAGATCCCCGTCACGAGGCATGAGAGTTCAGCTCGGCTTCATCATGCAGCGAGTTCAGCTCTTCGTCCAGGGTCCGCTTCGCCCAGGCCTCGGCTAGGCTCCCCGGCCTGTACGAGAACGACTAGCGCGCTTTTTGAATCGCATAAATTCACGAGCAGACTACACAAATGAAACGAAAAATTCCTGTTGAAAATTTACTCGGCATTGGGCCATTATTAGAATAGACAAAAATATGTATGAAAAACAATCATTTTAATATGTCACTGATTTAACTAGCGAGGACCTGGCCTATTAATTAGTAATAGGTCTAGGGTCTAGTAGTAGATTCAGATCGTACGCAGAGATGCCAACCTCCAGAACAGAAAACCAGTAATCATAAGGCTCAAAATCAGTAATTTGGGGAATAAATCAGTAATTTCCTATGCGGCGTCATGAATCTAAAAAAAATGGCAGGCGGACGCATGCGCGCATGATTATCTGAAATTTGTTGTGATTTTACTCCCACAAAGTTGCTAAATATTGACTTTCAGTTCATCACAACACATAAGTTTTCAATGAAAAATTGGCTTCTATTAAGAGAATACTTGATACTTTTCCATCTTTCTCATGGATGGCCACCATAATGCACAGCACTTGCTACGATAGATCCTTATGCGCAAAAAAAAAAAAAAAAAAAAAAAAAAAAAAAAAAAAAAAAAAAAAAAAAAAAAAAAAATCATTTTTTTTTTTTTTGTAATCCGTAATTTTTAGACAACATTCCGTACTGCCGTAATGGTCGTTAATTTCCGTACCAATTACGGGAAATCCGTACTGGTTGGCATCTCTGCGTACGGTGTATCTAGTGAATAGAAATCAAATTCCAAGTTAAACTTCCCAGTTCCATACCGTGACCAGTCTAGTATAGCTTGTGCAGTGATCAGGTAATCAGTGACAAAACTTGTGGCAATCTCTTCACAGGCACTCAGAAAGACTGCAGCAACTGCTGTAAGATTCATTCTTGTTTATTCAGTCTTAAATTATTTGTTCCGTCCGTCTGTCTGAACTTCTCGAAGTATAAGTCATGCTGTGAATTGTGTTGTGTTATATTAGCAAGCATGTCATATCTATCTTCTCACAGATTGTCTCCATCACCATGTTGCAGCTCAGCCCTTGAACCCCCAGCAGAAGAAAAAGGAAATGGACTCAGTAAAAAAATATATTAGAGGCTGGCATTGCATGTGGAAGCTGCAAGGAGGAGGAGGAGGAGGAGGAGGACTTCTCTCTTCCTCTCACCTCACATCAGAAGCTCCTTGATCTAGAGGATCCCTCCCTCTACAAAAGAGGGCAAGGGAAGCGGAAAAAAGGCAGGGGCGGCCCACCATAAAAAAGGAAGTTGGCGACAAAAACAGTGGTCTGTCTGGTGTCTCCAGGTCAGGCGATTGGAGCAATGCCAGCACCAACTCCAGCACAAATCAATGCCCTGAGCAAGAAGGGTTGTGTAGGAGCAGTGCTGCTACACAAGGGGATGTCGGCCATGGATGTGAGGGATGAAGTTCTGTCACGTTTTGACAGGACAGGCAAAGAATTTGATTTCATATTTTTGAAGGTAACTTAGTTAGTTAAATTTTGTAAAGACAGTTATAAAGCTTCAGTTCTAATTGCTGATATAAAGAAGTTTGACTCGAAATTCCACGAGGTCTCAAAAGTGTACATGGTGCTCTGGAGCTGTGTTGGCTGTGTTTGGAGCGTAGACCTGTATTATGGTCAATGATCCCGTTTGTACTTCAAATCTTGCTGATACAACAAGTACTACACATCATAAATATTGATGCTCGCAGGTACCGAAATTCAGAACATGTTGCAAATACAATTTCATCATAAGAAAAATGCAGACGATAAACCAGACAAAGATCAGGGTCGACGTGTACAGATTGGGATACGTAGACCGCGGTAAAGAAAAGGGAGAAAAGAGGCACATTAAATGGAAGAGAAGAGGGAAAGTTGCAACAGAGCTTGAAAAAGCTGGGGCCACAAAGTGGTACTACCGGACAGTAGCATCAATGACAAGAGGAGGATAAGGAGGCAGGCAATTTGAGTGCATGCGCTACACATGATGTACATTTGTACTTTGGAAAATATTGGCAGATAAAAGAAGCAGGGACAAAATCCATGATGAAATACGAGAATGATGAGTGGCTAACTCCAAATACCAGAATGGAACGCACATGATGGATTGCAAATCTCACCTTTTTTTTAAGGCTGTCGAGGATATCGAAGAAAACAGCGAGCTACGATATTATTTGAACGTCGTAGAGAATTTCAAATGGTACCGCAGTAAATTCTGATTTTGGATATACAATGGTACATGGTGCACATTTGCACCAGCCACTTCATAAAGTTGACTTCTAACCTATGCAAAGCACAATTTAAAAAGAAATAGAAGAAATATAAGATCAGCATGTCTTGGTTAGGTGGATTACTATGCTGTGAATTGTGTTGTGTTATACATGAATTAGCAGGCATGTCATATCAATCTTCTCACAGATTGTTTCCATCACCATTTTGCAGCTCAGCCCTTGATGAAGAACTGCTAAACTGACTGGTACAACAACTTGAGAGATACTCTGAGTAAACATATCGGTAAGTGCTGTTCTTTGTCTTTTCGTAGTGATTATTAGTATTTACTGGTAGCTTATGATCAATAGATCAGAGCTACTTCATTGAAGAAAAAGGAAATGGACTCAGTAAAAAAAAATATTCGAGAAAAAACGATGGATCTGTGTAGCAAGGAAAGAGAAAAGAAAAAGAGGTAATAAGTCATTAATAACCGACAACTAAAAAATAATCAGTGAAACCTAATTAATTCATTTTGTTGACCTTACTTTTTCAACAGTTAACTTCATAGCAATATATTCAAACTACTAGTCGAGATAAAACAGCAAGTTCAACAGAATACCCTCTTGCTTTATAAGGCTGGTATTGCAGGTGGGAGCTGTGAAGTGGAGGAGGTGGAGGAGGAGGACTTCTCTCTTCCTGTCACCTCACAGCTGGAGCTTCTTGATCTGGAGGAAAGATTGAAGGATCAGGGTCAGTCTACTGACGTCTTGGAAGCAGTGAGGTGGAGGGGGAGGATTTCTCTCTTCCTGACATTAGTATTAAAACTTAAAACCGCGTGGAACTTGGATTCACCTACCAGAATCCAGTCCAGGCCCACACCTTCACCAAGTTCCTAGCAGAGGATATACGAGAAATGGTAGATGAAGCTGTACGGAAGGCACGCTACATGACATCTAACAGTTCGTCCCTGCGTAGAAATTAAAGACAAGCCCATCACTGATGAGTTGGGAAAGCCCTACTGAGAGTCCTACTGAGTCGACGAGTCATGCTCTGCCACCTGCATCTGAGAGCCACGCTGAGGTCGAGAATCCTGGGTCGGCGAGGCCTTCTCCAAGGTATCTTCCTGATTCGGCAAGGCCATCTGCAGAGATTCCTACTGGGATGGAGAACCCTACTGACTTGGCAAAGTCTTCTGATTTGGAAAACCCTACCAAAAGAGATAGGTACTCTACAGAGAACCCTACCGAATCGGTGGGGCCTTTTCATTTAGATAATCCTACTGCTGTGTTAATGCAATTTGAGCCGGAGAGCCCCAATGCATCAGCTGGGTCTCCTATGGAACACCTGAAGTTACAGAGGCAATCTGTAGAAAGCAGTGCTGAGTTCGCTATGACTTCCTTGTCGGGGAACCCTGGTACGTCAGAGAGTCATAATGAGGTTGAGAAGCCAAGAGAAGGACATGTATATTTTCCAGAACTATGTTATATGTGGTCAGTTACACAATCTCGGGGGCGAATCCAACATTAACCAGTTAATCAGAAATGTAAATGATCTGTGTGGATTAGTTCAATCAGACACATCTGCTTGTGTCAATAGTAGCAACGTAGATCAAGAAAATCTGTTGACAGATTTGAATGTTCCAGTTTCTTCCTGTTACAAAGAATGTGATACTATAAGCAGATCAGACGTTGGGCAGCTGTTCAACATGATTGCAATGAGGACAGAAAGCAGGTAGGTGTTGATCAGTCAGATGAGCTATTTAGATTAGAAGAGACGATCAGAAATGCGCTCAAAAAACCCAGTGACCTAGAGTTAATAGAGCGACAACGTTCAGATCTTAACTTTCTTAACAGAAGGAAAGCTTGAAAAAACGTGAAAAGTCGCAATGCCAGGAGCTAGAAAGCATCCTCAACAAGATGAAGGCCTCAAAGAAACCACTTTGTTCGACCTCAAACTTGACCTAAACTACTTGCACTCAGCCCATGAATACTAAAGCCCTCAAAGAAGACGAAGAATAAGCAAGCATGTCATATCTATCTTCTCACAGATTGTCTCCATCACCATGTTGCAGCTCAGCCCTTGAACCCCCAGCAGAAGAAAAAGGAAATGGACTCAGTAAAAAAATATATTCAAGAAAAAATGATGGATCTGTGTGGCAAGGAAAGAGAAAAAAAGGAATAAGGAATAAATAACTGAAAACTATTACATAAATAATCACGAAACCTAATTAATTTTGTTGACCTTACTTTTTCTACAGTTAACTTCATAGCAATAACTACTAGTCGAGATAAAACAGCAATTTCACCAAAATTCCTTCTTGCTTCATAGGGCTGGCATTGCATGTGGAAGCTGTGAGGAGGAGGACTTCTCTCTTCCTCTCACCTCACAGCAGGAGCTCCTCAATCTAGAGGAAAGATTAAAGGATCAGGGTCAGAGAAGGAAGTTGGTTCCGTCTACTCTAAAATGAATGACAAAGAATAAAAGGCGAAGGCAAAGCCTAAGCTCCCTTCGAGAGGAGTGAAAAGTAATCTGGAGGCGGATATTGACTGGCTACCGACATCCCAACCGGAAACCAGCAGACAGGTTGGTTTTAAAATAAAACTGCATCATTGGAGTGTAACCAAATCCTAAGCAGAGCACACAGGAAGACCTGTGTCATAATTGAAGACGTTAACGGGCAAATCAAGAACAAGTTTAGGCGTCTCTTGGGACATGGCATGCAAACCACAACGTGCATGTCCAATCATCACAGCTTGCTGCGTTCTTTTCAACATCAGCAAAGATCTTCAAAAGGAAGCAAATAATGAAGACCACCACTCTGGCGAGGATGGCCATGATGATGGTGAGAGGCAGAGGGAGTAAGAGAGGTGCGCTGCCTATGGAAATGACATAAACAGGGAAATGGACCCCACAGGCATACCTGTGCAGGAATCGTTAGGACCATTGAGACATAAATTGCAATTTAGTAATTGGATCATGCAAAGTCCAAGTACAACGGAGTGTCATCCCCAGACATCCGCATTGTAATGAGAAATAAACTGGGTAACAAGGTGAAATTAGGCTAGGCTAGTCTACTCCCTATTTACAGATGATAGATCTACCTACTATTTTTCTATTTGCACAAAAAGCCAATATATTGCAATAAGCTGCATTTGTTTTTGTTTTTGGGGCCTTTCTATTTCAGAAGAGGAAGGTACTTGCAGTCTGTTGATCTTAGAAGTCTACCGGTAGTCATGTCTGAAATTGACCAGTATCCAGCAGATGTTTGTTGTGACGTTTGTGCAAAGAAGTGTAAGTGTGGTAGAGCAATGTGCTCTGAGCCAGAGTACGGTCACTTTGTCATCATGGATCATGAGGCTAGAGAGGATGACAAAGAGCGATGCAGAGTACTGGCGGACGCAGAAACTGGCAACTTTTTGCAGTGAGAGAGGAAACTTTAAAGACGCAAACTTCTGCTCTGTACTCATGACATGATCTCACCGGAGCTTTGCCATTGCCTGTGATTGATATGCTTGTGAGAAACAGTGAAGTTATCAGGAGCCATAGCATGTTAGAATCTTAATATCCCATTTTTGGAGACTTGTCCAGAGTTTGGGACATCATATCCACTTCAGGAACGAGTGTAAGCAGTGGTGGCAGTCGAATGAGAGCTAAATGCTCAGCTATGCTGTCTGACTCCACTGATTTGTCTGACTCCAATAATTTGTCCGAGTCTGCTACAGCTATTGAGCACAGAGGAGTTTTTTTAAGATTCAGATTAAATGTTATCAGAAATGTATGTACATGTACTTAAGGCTAGTGGTTTGAAAGTAAAACTGTAAAATGTATGTACTTAAGGCTAGTGGTTTGAAAGTAAAACTGTAAAATGTAACCCAATAGTTAAAAAAAAAAAAAAAAAATTGTGGCCGCACCACAAAGTGGATGGAAGAATGTTTTTTCTAATTGTCTTTATTTACATTTGTTCTCATTTTAGTCTCTTTTGCAGTTTTTTGTTTATTGCCCCCCCCCCCCCCCCCCAAAAAAAAAAAAATCAAATAAGACTAATGTGTAAACTTCATGTCTGTTATTTAATCTACCCTTGTAGGAGTACCTAAAACAGAGTCTATTGATGGGTGAAGGGTGGCCATCAAAATGTGAGCAGAATGGATGATAGGAGAAAGAGTTAGATCAATGTTCCCAAGGCTTCTAAGATTTTCCATAATGAAGGGCAACAAAGAGAGGAAATTGACCCCAATCCAAGCAAGCAATCAATCTCCAGGATTTAAAAAAGGAAATGCAGAGGAGCTAGGGCACTATATAATGTCCAAACAAGTGTAAATGGGGTCTAAATGAAAAAGATTACCTCACTCAAAATTATATGGAACGATGAAAAGGGACTAAGCAATTATAAAGTTTCTTTTTATCTGTAGTTGTGTTCAGCATGCAGCAGGACCATACGTTCTGTGGATGACTGCATTACATGCCAAAAGGATGCTGAATATCGGCAAAGTTTGGCAAGAGACCAACAACGGAGACAGGTAAGGACAAATTACCATCTTATATCATTTTTATCAAAATACAGTGCATCCCCCAAAAAAAATAAAAGTTGACTTTGGGGAGATTTTTCAGAGAGCAAAACCATTTCTTTGAGTCCTGTGCAAACTCCACCAAGATTGTCCTTTTATTGTTAAATTTATTTATAAGAATTCTCATTACAAGAGCATGTGACAACCTGTCTCACCAACTTTGAGAGTTGCATGGAACGCCAAACAAAGTACTGGAGCTAAGAAGAAGGGTCTGCACGCTGGAAGAAAAAGTGGATGCCCTCAAGACAGCATAATCAGTTGTTAACAAGAGCATATATGACAACCTGTCTCACCAACTTTGAGAGTTGCATGGAACTACATGTAAGGGGAAGGGTCTGCACGCTGGAAGAAAAAGTGGATGCCCTCAAGACAGAATTTGCACGTTTCAAAAAAAAATTATCAATCATTTATCACACCAAGGATAAATCTACTGCTGGCCCTGGCCCTGCCCCCATCCAAACTCTCATCTAATTTGTTTTAATAAAAACTTGATTACTGTGATATATCAAAAGGACCCTACAAATAACTTTTGATATATTACTCAAACCTTACAATATGATTTTCTGTGTAATGCTTTTCAAATGAGTTTAGAAAGTATTCATAATATGTGACAATCAAACCTGACAATAAATATGAGGTTCTGTATGATACATTGACCATGTGGGAAAGGCAGTCATCGCAGTTGATAATGAAACACGGAATTAAAGGAAAAAGATTATGTACATGTAGGCCTATAATGTGATCTAGCTGGTCAACTTCATCGTCACAAGGCTGGAGACTTGTGAAAGGATGCAAGGATATAATACGCGTGGTCTCAAGTAAATTGTTTAAAGCTCAATGATACTAAGACTGAGTTTCTTCATCTTTCTTCGCGCCATAGACCAAGCAACCTCATATCAACATTGAACATAAATGGCACTCTAGTTCATGCAACTAAACCATGCAGAAATGTAGGTGTTATTTTTTTATGATAAGTTCACACTTGAAAACTTTGTCTCGCAAAAATGTCGCTCAGCATCGTTCGGATTACACAAAATAGGTAAATTTTTTTTAGACGGATCAACCACTGAACGATTAATTCATGCTTTTGTTATGTGCCATTTTGATTTCTGTAATAGTTTGCTTTTTGGTCTGCCTTCTTCTCAAATTCAAAGACTACAACTCCTTCAAAATTCTGCAGCGCGACTAGTTACACGCACAAAGAAACATGAATCAATAACTCAGGTCTTAAGAGCTCTACATTGGCTACCCATCAAGTCCCGAATCCAGTTTAAAATTCTTCTATTAACCTACCAGTGTTCACATCAACTAGCTCCTTTATATCTTACTGAATTGATAACTCCATATAAACCAGAAAGAACGCTACGTTCCAGTTCCAAGTCCCTGCTTTGTGTTCCACAAACAATGACAAAATCATACGGGGAAAGGTCCTTTTCATATGCAGCTGCTTTTTTATGGAACAAGTTGCCTGAACATCTAAAAAGCACAGGATCCTATAAAACCTTTATCAATTCTCTGAAAACATATCTCTTCACCGCTTGATAAATAATAAGAATCATAAACTCAGTGCAATTTTTCTTTTCTTTCCTTAAAGTGCATAGAGACATGCAATTTTGCCTATGTGTTATGCGCTGTATACAAATGTTTAATTATTATTATTA
Source organism: Strongylocentrotus droebachiensis (assembly GCA_035222895.1). Classification (NCBI taxonomy): domain Eukaryota; kingdom Metazoa; phylum Echinodermata; class Echinoidea; order Camarodonta; family Strongylocentrotidae; genus Strongylocentrotus; species Strongylocentrotus droebachiensis. The sequence continues at coordinate 77,973 of JAVYIG010006721.1, read as the reverse complement.
TTATTATTTTTATTACCATTATTATATAAATATTACATTATTATTGTAATATGTGTACTTCTTTGTACAACCACTACTCATTATGAGCTCAAAGGAAGGGTAGATGTTAGACCAAGTCAATTTTACCAATGGCTGTCACATGACACCCGTTTACACTCTTCAATAGTAGGCTAGTGTAAATAGTCATGATAAAAAATTTGGAGCCATATTCACGTGTTACAACTTCAGTTAACTGATAATATGGTTTGGCAAATAACAAGAATAAGTAGGGACAAAATAAGTTTGACTGTGGTCGAGTTGTAGTGTTAATGTGAACAGGATAAATTGTGGGGCCGAGCCTCGCAATCATTATCCAACAGACAAGTGTAAATGGGGTCTAAATGAAAAAGATTACCTCACTCAAAATTATATGGAACAATGAAATGGGACTAAAGCAATTATAAAGTTTCTTTTTATCTGTAGTTGTGTTCAGCATGAAGCAGGACCATACGTTCTGTGGATGACTGCATTACATGCCAAAAGGATGCTAAATATCGGCAGAGTTTGGCAAGAGACCAACAACGGAGACAGGTAAGGACAAATTACCATCTTATATCATTTTTATAAAAATACAGTGCATCCCCCCAAAAAAAATGAAAGTTGACTTTGGGGAGATTTTTCAGAGACCAAAACCATTTCTTTGAGTCCTGTGCAAACTCCACAAAGATTGTCCTTTTATTGTTAAATTTATTTATAAGAATTCTCATTACAAGAGCATGTGACAACCTGTCTCACCAACTTCGAGAGTTGCATGGAACGCCAAACAAAGTACTGGAGCTAAGAAGAAGGGTCTGCACGCTCAAAGAAAAAGTGGATGCCCTCAAGACAGCATAATCAGTTGTTAACAAGAGCATGTGACAACCTGTCTCACCAACTTCGAGAGTTGCATGGAACCCCCAATGAAGTACTAGAGCTAAGAAGAAGGGTCTGCACGCTCAAAGAAAAAGTGGATGCCCTCCAGACAGAATTTGCACGTTTCAAAAAAAAATTATCAATCATTTATCACACCAAGGATAAATCTACTGCTGGCCTTGGCCCTGCCCCCATCCAAACTCTCATCTAATTATTTTAAATAAAAACTTGATTACTGTGATATATCAAAAGGGCCCTACAAATAACTTTCGATATATAACTCAAACCTTACATGATTTTCTGTGTAATGCTTTATACATGAGTTTAGAAAATATTCATAATATGTGACAATCAAACCTGACAATAAATATGAGGTTCCGTATGATACATTGACCATATGGGAAAGGCCGTCATCGTAGTCCATAATGAAACACGGAATTCAAGGAAAAAAATATGTACATGTAGGCCTATAATGTGATCTAGCTGGTCAACTTCATCGTCACAAGGCTGGAGACTTATTATGAAAGGAGGCTAATAGAGTCTGCAACAACAGACTACACAGGGTGCTCCAGTCTCGATTCATGCCAGGTATTGCGGCTGGATCTAAAATTGATCCCAACAAAATAGTGAGGTTTGTGGACAGCCTTAACGTGTTCTTGGTTCCAAGTGAGACGGACGATACAACAAAATACATGGTGGATATGAAGATCGGTGTGTGACAGGTAAGACTTCCAATTTTGTCACCACTGTAAACCCCAAAATGTTTGTGTGCACAAAGAAAGTTAAGATTGGCATGTCTCTATGCTATCTGAAGAGTAGATGGAGGTTATTTGCCCAACAGTTCTGATAAACACTGCTTATGGAGCGATAACTATGTTTATCACTCGATAAACACTGATCATCGATAAACACTGATTAGTAAGAAGAGTGGGCGGAGCCAGAGGAAGATGAACGAGGATAGGGTAGAGTAAGAGGAGGCGGTGAAGGAAGAGGTGCATTTGTAAAATGTTTTACCCATGTGATTGTGAGCAAAATGTTCTGTTGAGAATTATTATTCATATTAATATTCATTTTTCAAATTATTCCCATTACCACAATTATTCTCTTTGTAATTATCATATTATTCATGAGAGACAACAGTTTAATTGGACTGGACTTTTTTTTCTTTCTCCAGACAACATGATACTCATTCTAGCGGAAGAGGAGGCCGAACTAGCTGCTTTGGAGGCCATCCAGGATGTCGTGGAGGAGGTAGGAGTGGTGGTGGAGGAGGGATTCGAAGAGATCAAGCAGTGAGCAGAGGACGAGGTAGAGGAGGCAGCGTGGGAAGAGGACGAGGAGGAGGAGTGGGTCCTTCATTGGACTGCGGAGGATGACACGGAGGAGGAGATGGAAGAGGAGCTGAGGAGAGAGTATGGGATAGAGGAAGGGGTGGCGAGGGAGGACGAGGAGGAGGAGTGGCACCTGCATTGGAGTGCTGAGGAGGACACTGAGGAGGAGGAGATGGAAGAGGAGGAGCCGAGGAGAGAGTATGGGATAGAGGAAGGGGTGGCGAGGGAGGAGGAGGAGGAGTGGCACCTGCATTGGAGTGCTGAGGAGGACACTGAGGAGGAGGAGATGGAAGAGGAGGAGCCGAGGAGAGAGTATGGGTTAGAGGAAGAGGAGGCGGTGGAGGAAGAGGTGTAGTTGTAAAATGTTTTACCCATGTGATTGTGAGCTATATGTTTTGTTGAGAATTATTATTCATATTATTATTATTCATTTTTCAAATTATTCCCTTTACCACAATTATTCTTTTTGTAATTATCATTATTACCTTATTATTTATGAGAGACAATAGACACAATAATGACAAAGTTTTATCTCACTTATTTGAGCTTTAAAGGTTAACCACATGTGTGTGTGTATGTGTGTATTTGTAGGGCTTGTATGGTTTTTATGTTTGTTTCTGTTGTTATACAAGTTTTATTTGGGGGGCAAAATAAGTTTTTGTAATTTCAATTCTTTATTACAGTATGTTTATCACATTTTTGAAAATTATTTTGGGGGAGATATCTCAACAAACTCATTTATTTGGGTTTTTATAACTTCCCTTTTTCCATTATTGTTTAATATTTTAATGTACTTATGTATATTCTAGTGAAAAATTGTGCATGTTATTTTTGCAAATGTATGTGTTTTTGTAATGTGATTTTTATGAAAATGAATAAACTTAATTGAATTGAATTAATTGAATTGAATTGACTGATCTTGAAGTCGTGGTATAGTGGTTCATCGATTATTGATTTTATTTTGTCTTTATTTTGTTACTGCATTGACTTCATTAACTTCTATTTGTTATCCAATTTGATATTCCAGATCATTCTATGGGTACAAACATAATGAGAATGCTGGTGGAGATCAAACAGCTGGTGCAACAAAGCATACTCCTCAACCAGCAGAGGGGAATTCCTGGTGCCAGCGCCGAGGTGGAGGTGGAGGTCTTCTCTCTTCCTCTTCATTCCATGAAATGACGAAAAGGTTACACTGAAGGTAGACAACTGCTTGGCTATGAGAGTCACCAGGATGACGTCCAAAACTCGGTACAAGGAACATTACAATTCACTGAAGAGCTCTGGAGTGGACATCTTGAAACCCCCTCACCAGCTTACGGAGTGTGAGAAGTCGTACATGCCTGGCAGTGTCCGTTTTCGCATGGGAAGGGACACAGTGTACACTCACCACACGCCTGTCAAGGAAGGAAGGCAGGCAGGTGGAGTATGGTGGTTTGTGATACGAGCCATTGGACTTGACGTCTCCCCATACCCCATTGGTAGAGATTCCTTTTCCAAACCTCAAAGGAGTGGCATGGCCATATGGGCATGCATTAGCGAAAAACCCTGGAAGAACTGGACGTTGATATAGCCGAAGGACTCCAGAAAGTTGGTCTGAATCCCGAAGACAACTATGAAATAATGACCACCATCAAGGACGGTGCTGACGGAATGGGGGACATCTCTGTATTCAGGGAGGCGAGAGACCGCCTTCTCCCTGACAAGGCCTTCAGGATGTCATTCGCAGTACTAAGTGTGAGGTTGCCCTTGGGGACGAGCGGTTGACCGTGTATGAACCTGACAAGCCTGAATCAATCTTCATCACTCATCCTCTAGTGGAGGCAATCGCTGACGAGAATAATCGCTCTTCATCGATTCTTCTACTGGAAGGGATAGAGTGCGAGAGGGCCACACTCCGCAAGAGTGGACTTTAGGTTAACATCGGAAATTCATGGAGGAGGCACAATCTTCGGTTTTATAATTCAATGATTGACGAGAAGCTCGACAGGGCAGATCGTGGCCTCCAGGGTAGTGGTTCCAAATTCTTATGTACGTTGTGCCATGCTAACCGAGAGACAGCGAAGTCGGAACTGGGCAGTTTCGGGATTACCAGGACATTTGAGGAGACAGATGCCACAGCCAACTACATGCTGATTAACCCTGATGACCTGTCTCCAGAAGGGGGTGGAGATCATTAGATCAGAGGGAAAAGCATTCTAAATGTGTTTGTTGATGTTTCTTTTTTCCTTCAGATCATCAATGCTTATTTGCATCTATAGATGACTAAAAACAACCAAAGTGACTTTGGTCACATCTTCATGTTACCATCATATGTGGCTGTCCAGTGGAGCTGTCAGGGTATGCAACCATGGAATGTTCAAGAAGGTAAGTTGTCGTTGTTGAAAACCCAGATGACCTGACTTGGCACCATGTCACAAGGTGTGGGGATCTTGTCCAATTCTTCAATCTCGTTCATTGAAAAGTTAATCACATGTGAAACGGCAAGAATCCAGACATGGGAAATTCGCCAAGATGTGAAGGGGTGTGACGGGAATGCTGAGAAGAAGCTTGACGATCATTTGATGTTCAAGCTTGGACCAGGATCCGGCATCATCAACTTTCCAACTACAACTATTGATATCTGGTGATATTAATCCAAATCCTGGACCCCAGACTGAAAATGATTTAAAGTCTGCATCAACCTACTTAACTCCTATTTCTTATCACCGTGATGAACTTTTGAAATTGAATTGTGCCCCACAGGCTGTCGTTTCACAATATGCTTTGCATCCTTTTGTTTTGGATCAAATCAAATCTCTGGGAATTGGAATACTTCAGAAACAGTCCAAACCTAGTCGTAGTCATAGGGGGAAAAGGGTGGACGTCGAAGACTGAAACAACTACTACAAATACCCAATCTCCCTGCCGCATCCACAAGACAAGAAGTGCAGAGAGAGGTGTTTGTCCTGATCTCTCGCCTCCGGTCTGTTTACAGAGCGCATCACCCCAAGGTAGACGAGGTCAAGGTCTACAAGGTAAACGCAGTCTTCATGGGGAACCTGTTGAAGACTCACTTTGCATATGTCTCCTGGCCCAATTATCTTCACAAAGTCATAGAACATGTTCAGGAGATCCTTGAGGATCCTTGAGGAGACGGATGCCACAGCCAACTACATGCTGATTAACCCTGATGACCTGTCTCCAGCCTAACTTGGCGAGATGTCACAAGGTGTGGAATCTCGTCCAATTCTTCAATCTGATCCGCGAGAGAAGCTGATAGATGCTACCCATGCAGACATAAACATGGGCTCGTTTTTTAAGAAGTTGATCACATGTGAAACCGCCAGAATCCAGACATGGGAAATTCGTCAAGATGTGAAGGGGTGTTACGAGAACGCCAAGAAGATGTTTGATGATCATTTGTTATCCACCCTTGGACTAGGACCCTCCTTAATGATGCCTGGTAATTTCATGTGGGCATTGTTCAACTTGACCGACAATGACATTGTCTTACAGCTAAACAAAGATGAGCAAAGGCGAGAAAAGCTGAAAGCTGTGTTGGTCCTGATCTCTCGCCTCTGGTCTGTATACAGAGCGCATCACCCCAAGTCAGACAAGGTCAAAGTTTACAAAGCAAACACAATCATCATGGGGAAGCTGTTGAAGACTCATTTCGCGTATGTCTCCTAGCCAAATTATCTACACAAAGTGATAAAACAGGATTAAAACAAAGTTTATTCACTAGAATAGACCAATTTTGTTTCAGTAATGGGCGAAGAAATATCGGAACTACATCTGAGATTTTCATGGTCACAGGTTGAATTTTATTACCAGAGGAGCTATTATCATGTATGACATGATATGAGGATATTGTACTCATATTTTTTATGACACGGTATGAAGATTTCCTTCAATGTTTTCTTTAATTTACCATTTTCATAGAGAGCCAATTCGTCACCTAAACACTCCCAACCCCAAAGCAGCCACGGAATGCCCCCTCTGTGGCATGACTGTTGGGAGGGTGGACAGCCACCTAGTTAACAGACACAGCTTTAAGAAGGGAACTGAAGAAATGTCAACTGTGCAATCAAAGAAAGGTTCCTAACAGGGGTATTTCAGATGGCCGGCTACAGAGAAAGAAGAGAGACCAAGCCATTCCACCAAGAAGTCTAAACAGACGCAGGAAGAAAGTTTGGAAAGGCGTCTCTCTACACTATCATCAGAGTTTCAAAATATACAGTATAGACACAGGTTGTGTACCCACGAAAATCTATCTTCATGTGTCAGCCAGCGGGTATCCTCCATTGTTGAAAATAGTCTGTTGAGTGACACCTAAATGTATTTCTCCAACCAAGTTGATTTAGACACGATAGAAGTTAACATAATCCATGATAGGGAAATTTACATGTGGATGTATCAGGGTTAGAAAGGATTAGGTGTAATGCTCATTCTGTATTCCAGCTTTTGTTTTTGTTGAATTGTTCTAATGTTTTTCATGTCATAAATGTATTGAATAATTGCTATGTATATTGTTTTGTTATGTTTTTTCATGTAAATGTGGAAATAAATCAAATCAAATGCACAACTCTCATACTAGGAGTCAATTGGATCAGATGGGAGTACCCTTTACTTTAAATGTTACAGTAAGATAGAAAACACTGCAGTTTGGGAGTACAATACCATGTGGAGTGGTGTACAATTGGAAGGAATCGAACGGAAGAAGACCAAAAAGACAGATGTACACTGTAGTCAAACATGGTTACAGATAATGAGCTGGGTGACAAGGGGTTTTCTCTCTTTATGAAGAGGCACCTAGAGCTTTCAATCAGGACTCCCCAGCAATTAGAGGGAGAAAGGGCTATCCTCACAAAGGAAAAGATAGACACATGGTTTCGGGACCTCGAGTCCTAACTTCAGGAGCAAGGGGCCTGGGACGTCCTAGAGGATGGATCACGGGTCTTTAACTACACTGCATTCCTAACTGAGACCACCACACTCTCTCGGGGAAATATACAGGGGAGCCCCGGATACTCCAGCAGGTGGCCTGCCTGAGGTTCCTTGCGCAGAGTATCGTGGGTTCTCCCCGCCTGGAAGGGTTAATGGACTTCGTGAACGAGGAGGCACCGGACGACTAGGAATGGAATATCCCGGCTGCAATGGAGGGAGACATACTGCTGTGTTAATGCAATTTGAGCCGGAGAGCCCCAATGCATCAGCTGGGTCTCCTATGGAACACCTGAAGTTACCGAGGCAATCTATAGAAAGCAGTGCTGAGTTCCCTGTGACTTCTTTGTCTGGGAACCCTGGTACGTCAGAGAGTCATAATGAGGTTGAGAAGCCAAGAGAAGTAATTAATTAATTTTTGTTTTTCCTTATAGATTCCTGGAAAAAGGACCTGATGACTACCCAACCGATCATCAAGGCTGTGATAGCAATGGACGAGAAAGCTCACAGCAAGATGGTGAAGCTCTTCAAAATCTGCTACCACATAGCGAAGCATGAGCTCCCGTTTACCTATTACCCATTCTTGGCCAAGCTGGAGAAGCGACATGGCGTGGAACTTGGATTTACATAATGAGGTTGAGAAGCCAAGAGAAGGACCTGTATATTTTCCAGAAAAGTTCTATGTTACATGTATATCGGTCAGTTAGACATTATTGGGGACGAATGCAACACTAACCAGTTAATCAGAAATGCAAATGATCTATGTGGAAAAGTTCAATCAGACACATCTGCTTGTGTCAATAGTAGCAACGTAGATCAAGAAAATATGTTGACGGATTTGAATGTTCCAGTTTCTTCCTGTTACAAAGAATGTAATGCTATAAGCAGATCAGACGTTGGGCAGCTGTTCAACATGATTGCAATGAGGACAGAAAGCAGGTAGGTGTTGATCAGTCAGATGAGCTATTTAGATTAGAAGAGACGATCAGAAATGCGTTCAAAGAACCGAGTGACCTACAGTTAAAAGAGCGACAACGTTCAGATCTTAACTTTCTTAACAGAAGGAAAGCATGAAAAAACGTGAAAAGTCGCGATGCCAGGAGCTAGAAAGCATCCTCAACAAGATGAAGGCCTCAAGGAAACCACTTTGTTCAACCTCGACCTCAACCTCAAACTTGCCCAATTACTTGCACTCAGCCTATGAATACTAAAGCCCTCAAAGAAGACGAAGTGCCAGGCAGCTAGACCCGCAACTGCCACTTCCCAGCCCCCAGAAGACACTGTAAGTAGACACGAATCGGCAGCTTTATGTGGGAAATTCAACATGACGGAGATCCATTCGTTCAAAACCTCAAGTGACTATAGCCAGCGATAGCCACTTCGAGACACTGGAGGAGTTGTTGATAAAGGATCATCTCGTTTGTGGCATACAGGACCAGGCTCTCCGTGAAAAACTGCTTCAGGTGGACAACTTAACAAGCAATGCATAGACATGTGCACAGTAGCAAAGGCGAGTGATGAACAAGTCAAATGACGGATGACAAGGATGCCATTTCGTATACTAGTACATGTAGGCCTACAAAGGACCAGACTGATCAATTTGAAAAGGTTTGCTTATCACTACAATACAAATTCCCTCGTTCAATAGACTTGGAAATAGAACTTAAATTATTGAAGATTTATTGTAAGATTCAGCTTCTTTATCTTTATTTTTGTTAATCAACCCTTTACTAATTGGCAAAGTATGAAAGACTACTTGTGCTAAACAAAGAGTTATGTTAAGCAACCTTTCAGACCAATGTTCTTTCCAACAGGTTAGTTGGTAACTAGGGATTGTAATTGGCTACTAGGAACTAGTTTGCAAATAGTTTCATAAGGTTTTTATGACAATGGGTTCAAATCTTTAATCCACAAAAATCAAGCAATGTCAAGGCATTACTGTAGTATTGTTGGATATTTTTGATTATAATTGACTTTATTCTAATGCAGAATGACAAAGAAAAAAAAGACGAAGCCGGCAAAGCCTAAGCTCCCTTCGAGATCTAGAGGAGTGAAACGTAATCTGGAGGCAGATACTGACTGGCTACCGACATCCCAACCGGAAACCAGCAGACAGGTTGGTTTTAAAATAGAAATGCATCATTATATTTGAAATGAAATAACATGGGATAGTAATAATACATGTAGCTCTGCAGCTGAAGAACAAGTTGTCCCTCCAAGGAAATCTGGCCAAGAATTTCAATGATTGGATACAGGAATTCAACGTTGAGAAAGCTCTTATCAACAGAAGAGGAGACAATGATGCTGAAAAAGGCAAAGCAAGCCATTGCAAAAAACAAATCTTCAGCCAATCCTTAGTCGTACCACAATCTTTTCAATGTTTGTTCTTTTCAGAGCACACAGGAAGATCTGTGTCATAATTGAAGACGTTAACGGGCAAATCAAGAACAAGTTTAGGCGTCTCTTGGGACATGGTATGCAGATTCAACCACAACGTAAGACAACATTGAATTTGGAAATTGCACAAAGAGAATTTGAGAGAAGATATGCAATGACATATTCAATACCATACGTCTGTTGTTAAAATCTATCCTTTTAGGAGTACCTAAAACAGAATTTATTGATAGGTGGAGGGTGGCCACCAAAATGTCGGCCGAATGGACGATAGCTCAGCTTAGAGAAAGAGTTAGATCAATATTCCCGAGGCTTCTAAGATGTTCCATAATGAAGGGCAACAAAGAGAGGAAATTGACCCCAATCCAAGCAAGCAATCAATCTGCTCAGATTCCCTGTGTCATGTACCTGAGGTACATGCATCATAAGAGATAACCAGAGAATATTTTTCTTTTTAAATTTAAAAAAAATTGTTCCTTTTCTTCATGAGCCTGGTCCTTTATAACGGCTCTCCATCTGAAACTTCTATCTTCAAAATTTGGAATTACATGCTTTAAAAAAAAATTAGTCTTTCAAAATTAGTCTATCAACTTTTCCGAGTCTCTACTATCTGAACTACAGTGTATACCTGTATAATACAGAAAGAGAAGAAAAAAAAATTGTCATGAATTACTGGGAACGCTATCCCGCATACACTTGTAAAATACACATTGTCATAAATATACGTCCGTAGGTCAAATTCAAATTCCCAACTTTGTGTTGTTGTTTTTTTTTCTAACCAAATGAAGAAGAAAAAAAAAAAAAATCTTTTCTCGTCTTCCTCTATTGTTTGAACATAATCATGCTTTTTGTTCTTGTCTGAAGATTCCAATACCTTTTCCTGTGGTTATTTGTTTTCAAATAGAAACATAACAAACCCAACCAACAATACCGACAACTGTTGGCCTATTTCCAATACATAGGAATTTCTTACTGTTGGCATTAACCATAAAATAACAGGATTTAAAAAAAGGAGATGCAGAGGAGGGCACTATATATAGTCTCTGAAGGACCCCTGAAGCCTTTGGTAAGAACGCAAGGAATTATATATTATCATTATGTGTACTTCTTTGTACAACCACTACTCATTATGGGCTCGAATCACTAGCAGTCCAACTTGCCAAAGTGGAGCCAAAGCCAGAGGTTAACCATCCATGGGAGTCTGTTTGGACTGCAGTTTCTAGGTCTAAAGATGGCCATAAAGGATATGTGACGTCAGTGGAAGAGGCCAACAGAATCCAAGACTTGTTTGAAATTGAGACTGCCATCAAATACAACGTCGAATCCAAAAAAAAAGGCTTCATTTGGTCTGACTCTACTCAAAGTTGTTTCAAAGTCCTACCCCAAACAACACTCTCAAGCCCAACGACAAAGTCATTATTTGTTTTATCTCTGTTATTCACTACAGGATTCACACACAACTTATAACTTCCCCTTTTCCATTATTGTTTAATATTTTAATGTACTTATGTATATTCTAGTGAAAAATTGTGCATGTTATTTTTGCAAATGTACTGTATGTGTTTTTGTAATGTGATTTTTATGAAAATGAATAAACTTAATTGAATTGAATTGACTGATCTTGACGCCGTGGTATAGTGGTTCATCGATTATTAATTTTATTTTGTCTTTATTTTGTTACTGCATTGACTTCATTTACTTCTATTTGTTATCCAATTTGATATTCCAGATCATTCTATGGGTACAAACATTATGAGAATGCTGGTGGAGATCAAACAGCTTTTACAACAGAGCATACTCCTCAACCCGCAGAGAGGAATTCCTGGTGCTACCGCCGAGGTGGAGGAGGAGGATTTCTTTCTTCCTGTCACCTCAAAGCAGGAGCTCCTCAATCAATTGGTAGAGATTCCTTTTCCAAACCTCAAAGGAGTGGCATGACCATATGGGCATGCATTAGCGAAAACCCTGGAAGAACTGGACGTTGATATAGCCGAAGGACTCAAGAAAGTGGGTCTAAATCCCGAAGACAACTATGAAATAATGACCACCATCAAGGACGGTGCTGACGGAATGGGGGACATCTCTGTATTCAGGGAGGCGAGAGACCGCCTTCTCCCTGACAAGGCCTTCAGGATGTCATTCGCAGTACTAAGTGTGAGGTTGCCCTTGGGGACGAGCGGTTGACCGTGTATGAACCTGACAAGCCCGAATCAATCTTCATCACTCATCCTCTAGTGGAGGCAATCGCTAACGAGAATAATCGCTCTTCATCGATTCTTCTACTGGAAGGGATAGAGTGCGAGAGGGCCACTCTCCGCAAGAGGGGACTTTCGGTCAACATCGGAAATTCATGGAGGAGGCACAATCTTCGGTTATATAATTCCATGATTGATGAGAAGCTCGACAGGGCAGATGGTGGCCTCCAAGGTAGTGGTTCAAAATTCTTATGTACTTTGTGCCATGCTACCTCGAGAGACAGCGAAGTCAGAACTGGGCAGTTTCAGGATTACCAGGACATTCGAGGAGACGGATGTCAAAGCCAACTACATGCTGATTAACCCTGATGACCGTCTCCAGCAGGGGGTGGAGATCATTGGATCAGAGGGAAAAGCATTCTAAATCAGGGGTGATAGTGATTCCTAAAAAAAAATAGGTTTTTGTTTTCCCCTCAACCACACCCCACTTGAGTAAAAAAAAAAAAAAACAGGATTCGCGGGGAAAAAATGGCATCTGACAACATTCCCCCCTTTCGAGTAAGAAAATTGGGGGAAAAATAGGGCAAAATAGGGAAGAATAAAGAAAATAAGAGGGGAATCAAGAAAATCAGGATTAAATATAAAAGAAGAAAAAAAATTGGTTAAAAAAAATTTTTTTTAAAATCTGGATTTTTTTTTTTTTTTTTTTTAATAAATTGGGAAGAAAAAAAAATCAGGAAAAAATCGGGAAAAATAAAAAAAATCAGGTTTTTATTAGGCCTGTAAATGTGTTTGTTGATGATTGTTTTTTTCCTTCAGATCATCAATGCTTATTTGCATTTATTGATGACTAAAAACAACCAAAGTGACTTTGGTCACATCTTCATACTCCCGTCATATGGGGCTGTCCAATGGAGCTGTCAGGGTATGCAACCATGGATGTTCAAGAAGGTAAGCTGTCGTTGTTGAAAACCCAGATGACCTGACTTGGCACCATGTCACAAGGTGTGGAATCTCGTCCAGTTCTGCAATCGGATCCACGAGAGAAGCTGATGGATGCTACACATGCAGACATAAACCTGGGCTAGTTCTTTAAGAAGTTAATCACATGTGAAACTGCAAGAATCCAGACATGGGAAATTCGCCAAGATGTGAAGGGGTCTCATGAGAACGCCGAGAAGAAGCTCGCCAATCATTTGATGTTCAAGCTCGGACCAGGACCCGGCATCATCAACTTTCCAACTACAACTATTGATATCTGATGATATCAATCCAAATCCTGGACCCCAGATTAAAAATGAGTTAAAATCTGGATCAACCTACTTAACTCCTATTTCTTATCACTGTGATGAACTTTTGAAATTGAATTGTGCCCCACAGGCTGATGTTTCACAATATGCTTTGCATCCTTTTGTTTTGGATCAAATCAAATCTCTGGGAATTGGAATACTTCAGAAACAGTCCAAACGTAGTCGTAGTCATAGGGGGAAAAGGGTGGTCGTCGAAGACTGAAACAACTACTACAAATACCCAATCTCCCTGCCGCATCCACAAGACAAGAAGTGCAGAGAGAGGTGTTGGTCCTGAGCGCATCACACCAAGGTAGACGAGGTCAAGGTCTACAAGGCAAACGCAGTCACCATGGGGAAGCTGTTAAAGACCCATTTTGAATGTCTCCTGGCCAAATTATCTTCACAAAGTGATAGAACACGATTAAAACAAAGTTTCTTCACTATCTATAGACAAATTTTGTTTCAGTATTGGGCGAAGAAATATCTGATATTTTCATGGTCACAGGTTGAATTTTATTGTTGGAGGAGATACTATTTTATTATTTTCTAGTGCTTATTTCGCAATACTTTACAATAACTTTATTAATAAAATATTATTTCATTTGCGGATAGTGTTCCTTGGTACCTTGGGCGGATCATAATTTTGTTATGCCTCCGCCACGGAGCGGTGCCAGAGACATTTAAGAGTGCAAAGTTACTTTATGCACGGTCATCGAGAGAAGAATCAAGAAGGAAAGCAACATCTTTTTTTTTTGCCAGCACAGCTTGCATCAAATCAATAAATTGTTTCTAGTGGTGATGTTTGAAACAAAGTCGACAAAGTCTGGACGGAGTTTTATAAAGGCTTGCATGGCCGTAGAGAATGATAAGGAGACCCTGTTCGAGTGTTATGTTAATGACAAGATGCATGTGCCGTCTAAGGAATTGAGGAAACTACAGATCATTGAGGCATATTTGGTGTGAAGAACATTGTGATTGACAAAGTAATTTGAAAGCAGTGTTATCACTGAGGTTGGTATTAAGAATGTTAAAGTTTCAAGAAATCTGAGCTGTATCCTTACAAAACATGCCTTACATATGACACAATATTAGCATATATCTCATATTTTTTATGACACGATATGAAGAATTTCTTCAATGTCTTCTTTAATTATTTACCATTTTCATAGAGAGCCAATTCGTCATCTCAATACAATAAACCCAAAACCTGTCAAAGAATGCCCCGTCTGTGGAATACATGTAGGCAGGGTAGACTGCCATCTTGTAAGCAGACATGACTACAAGAGAGGAACGGAAGAAATGTCAAACATTCGATCAAAGAAAGGTTCCTAACATGGTTATTTCAGATGGCCGGCTACAGAGAAAAAAGAGAGACCAAGCCATTCCACCAAGAAGTCTAAACAGATGCAGGAAGAAAGTTTGGAAAGGCGTCTCTCTACACTGTTGTGTACCCACGAAAAGCTATCTTCATGTGTCAGCCAGCGGGTATCCTCCATTGTTGAAAATAGTCTGTTAAGTGAGACATATTCCTTCCACCAAGTTGATTTAGACACGATAGAAGTTAACATAATCACAGATAAGGATTTTCATGTTGATGTATCAGGGGTAGAAATGATAAGGTGTAATGCGCATTCTGTATTTTGTTCTTGTTGGATCTGTTATAATGTTTATTGTGTCATTAATGTATGGAATAATTGCTATGTATATTGTTTTGTTATGTCTTATCATGTCTTTCCACTATTGCTGAAAAGAGCCTGTCAAATGACACCTATTCCTCCCACCAAATTTGCATGAGTTTGATTGCTCCTTTCTGCTTATCACCACACTTTTTCCAAAGCCTTCCTTTCGACCATGTAGATGAACTCCTCACTCTTGAGTGCTTGAACAGCACTTCATTGTCTATTGCTCTGGACAGGGTAAGATTGGGCACTACCATACCTATTTCATTTCTATCTCTACTTTTATTTTCTCGCACTTTCTTCATCTCTCTTTCCCTCTCGCTCTCTTTCTTGCTCGCTCTCTCTCTCTCTCTCTCTTTCTCCCAAATCTCCTTCAGCAATCACGACATTCGTACATAATATGATACCACAAGATTTCAAGCAAATCAAGAAAAATTTTGATTGCGATGCTGACATTACTGCCAACAATGTAGACATTACTGCCAACAATGTAGAGGCAGTATCGGCATTGCGCTACCTTGCAGGGGAAAACCAGGAATTCAGTAAATTAATCAAGAGCTGAATGATTACACTGTACGTTTACTTGGCCAGGGGCGGATCCAGGGGGAAGAGAGATTTTGTTTTTAAAGTCCAAAATAAAGAAAAAGTACCCCAAAAAGTGCTTTACAGACTGGGAATGGCAAAATGCTCAATTGCATTTATTTTGTTATATTTTTTTTCAAAAAATATTTGTATTTGTTCTATTCTTTTTTTGCATTTGTCATTCCCAAACCTGTCAAAGAATGCCCCATCTGCGGGATACACGTAGGCAGAGTAGACTGCCATCCTGTAAGCAAGCACAACTACAAGAGAGGAAGTGAAGAAATGTCAACTGTGCAATGAAAGAAAGGTTCCTAACATGGTTATTTCAGATGGCCAGCTGCAGAGAAAGAAGAGAGACCAAGCCATTCCACCAAGAAGACTAAACAGACGCAGGAAGAAAGTTTGGAAAGGGGTCTCTCTACACTATCATCAGTTTCAAAATATACAATATAGACACAAGTTGTGTACCCACGAAAAGCTATCCTCATGTGTTGGTCAGCGAGTTTCCACTATTGCTGAAAAGAGCCTGTCAAGTGACACCTATTCCTCCAACCAAGTTGATTTAGACACGATAGAAGTTAACATAATCACAGATAAGGATTTACATGTGGATGTATCAGGGTTAGAAATGATCAGGTGTAATAATTATTCTGTATTTCTGCTTTTGTTTTTGTTGAATTGTTCTGTTTATCATGTCATGAATGTATTGAATAATTACTATGTGTATTGTTTATATTGTTTTGTCATTTCTTTTTAATGTAAATATGGAAATAAATCAAATGAGAGTGGCTTCCCTCTCGCTGGCAAAATGGAGAAGGACGTAGCAGGGAAGGGGGCAAAAACTGTCAGTTCATACAGTACTTCTGACAAGACGCAAATCAGTGCTGGTAACCATCTCCGCTTCGAGGGTGTTTTTACCCATACTGCCTAGCTGTATTTGACTTGGATATGAATCTAGTTTTGGCAAAATATGTAGTATTTCCCTCCAGGCCATTCAATATTGTATAGTTATTTTCTGTTATTGTCACTCATCATTCTTATTTTTATTTTTGTTATTATTATTATTGTTATTATTTAGTACATATTCACTTTGTTTCATTTTTGTTTAGATGATGAGGATGAGGATACAGTAAGCTCAATGGTAACATGGCTGCAGAACCACCATGAGCCAAAAGATCAAATAAAAAGTTTCATCGGTCAGCGAATCCGGGAGAATCCACTAGAAGGAGGACCGGCCAATGCGTACTTTGGGAGGTCAGCGAGTGATTGGATGGACAGTAACGTATTTGACTGTTTCATGAGCGACCAGTCCTTTGGTGGATGGACACGCAAGTCATGTATCGCTGGAGGTCGCAGAGTTCCGCATAAAGAAGGAAATCATTCTCTACTGCCTGCTTCCTCACAGCAGTCATGTCACTCAGCCATGCGACCGGAGTGTTTTCCGGCCACTGAAGGTAGCGCGGGCCCGAGAGGAGAGAGGATATCGAAGGGTGTTGCAAAAAGACGATTTTCCTGCCCAGTAGCGGGTTGCAAGGCATACGTGCAAAGGGTGGACAACCATTTGAATAGAGTCCACAAGATGGAAAGAGAGGACGAAAGATTCAAAACTTTGCTGGCTATCTCCCAAGCAAAAGTGCCACGTAAGTATTTCAAAGTGTATGGCTATGAATGGCTTGAATCCTTGGATGAAAGTCGGAGGTCATCCAGGGAAACACTCATCCATCACATGCTTGAAGTAGAAGCAGTACCAGACCCGTGTATATGTGCTGTCTGTGAAGATTCAGAGGCATCGGTTAAATGCAAAGACTGTAGGAGGTTTCTATGCAGGGGACTGTGACACAAGAAAGCACATACAGCATTGCCTACATAATCGACAGTCCTGGGAAGATGGGTATTATGTTAATGCTCCTATTAGCAAGTGCAACAGGGATACATCGGGGAATGAGAGCCGCCATGCTTTAGGGATTAATTCAGCTCCGGCAGAGAGAGATCGAGAGAGCAGGCAAAATGACGAGTCATCGAAACCTTCCTGGAAAACAAAGATTTGTCCAATCTAATCACTATTTTGAAGAAGATATAAAGTTAACGTTGATATCTATCACTATACCTCTTGTATGAATATTTTGGGAGGATTCATAGTTTTGCTAGAACACGGTTGGCAAAAAATTGCCTATTTTCTTGGAAATGTCAGTTTCTGTAGACTCCTCCACAGTTGGAAGAACCGGACCGAGCGAGTAATGTCCAGCTTGACCTTTGGATTGCAAGGTGTGGGGTTAAGAGTGAAATGGAAAAACCATGGAACAAAGGGTCAAATCAGCGAACAACATAAAATAAATAAGAAACCTGGCTAATAGAGAGGGAAATCTTCAAGAAGAAGATGTAGATTGCATTCAGCCTCCAAAAGTACTTCTTGGTAATGTCTTTTCAAGGTTGCAATTGAAGGGGCAGAACTTTAAATTCATACACCCCAACTGCTGAAAATGTTTCAAGACTACAAGTAGAACTAGGGGAAGATCCAAACCAAGCTGCTCTAGAAACACAGGTTGTTGACTGGTTCCACCAATTTATCTTTACATTAACATCTGCTCAATTAATGACCTTGTTTTGTTTCATTATGTCTTCAGATATTTTGAACGGGCATATTAGAGTGTCATTCGATGGATCCCAAAATGGAATGGGTATGGTGCAGGTGGCAACATTTTTGAGGTACATTATGTCCTATAAAATCCTTGAGACCTATTTGTTAAGTATCATTAATAACCCTGACCTGTGGAATACGTTTGACACTGTTTGACATTCTGAGGGAAGGGTTTTTTCTTTCTTTTTTTTCCTGCTGTTTCTGTCATCAATGACTCTCCATGACATTCACATTAGGATACACATACCTGTAGAAACATACACAGGTCAGTCAGGTTTGGCATAGCACACATGTATGGATGATGCCTTTGCTTTCAATGTAGATTGGAACTCCTCATTGAGATTCCTTCACTCAGGTTTGGCATTGAACAAAGTGGTTTAAACCGTGGTTTATTTCTGAAATGGAGGCCAGGAGTACTGCAACCACTGCCAATGCATGGAGGGAGGGAGAGGGCAAAAGGAAATTTGCAAATGGGTGAAAAGAATTCCCTCCTTGAGATGATAAGCGAGAGGAAGGACTTCTTACTTTCTAGAAAAACAGATTGAGAACTACTGGACTGAACTGATACAACTACTGGAGACATACCCTTGGTTAACTTATCGGTAAGTGTAGCTTTCTTTCCTTTTGTGAGTTGCAGAGCTGCCAACCTTTGGAAGTACAAATTAGTACTCAGCACCTTCAAAATTAGTTTTTTACCATCAAAATGAGTATTTTTCAACCGGCCTTCCTTTCACCTATTAAAAACCTATTGATGTCGTAACGCAGCGCAAATTCATACAGTAAAGACCATATTTTCGCTGTAATTAGTTTTTTTTAAACATATTCAATTGTACATTTTCATCTATACATGTATACCTTGTTTTAACTGCAAACTCAGTTCTTTTTAGTTCCAAGCTCTTGCTTCAGCCACAAAATCACCTTGAAGATTCACACACAAGTGACTATAAGCCACTCCATATAAAATGATGCACTGAATTCACAATATGGCTCTTGTAAAAATCTGCAATAATATAGTACAGCCCAGTCAACCTACATATATAACAAATACAGCCTCAACTGTGTTTAACTCTCTCAAAATCAAGAATTAGTGACAAATTGTCACACGGCAGTCTATTTAAGGTTACTAAGGAGTCTATTCGCTAACCCTGGGGGAAAATGAAGAAAAATGCTAATAACTTTTTTATTTCTCATTGTTTTTGGCTGATTTTTAGATAGTTTGTAGAGAGTGATGGAACGAATAGGAAAATGAAAATTTTTTCGAAAAAATTCTGATAATCGTGGTTCTAATCGTAAAACAAGATGGCCAGGTGGCGCGCGGGTCCGTTTTCGAGTGCGCCTATCTAGGAGTAATTTAGAACCAACCCATGTTTACTAGGTTGAAACTAGGTTAGCTAGCAACTAACCCCCACCGGTCCGACCTTTAACCCCCGACCTCAAAATCAAAAATCCCAATTTTGGCCAAAAAATGAAGTTGACTTGTGTTTGGGTTCAAGCTATGCTAACTTTTTCAGGGGTATTTTTCAACTTCTTAAATAAAAATTTTAAAAAATTAAAAAAATATTGGCCAGAAAGTACACTATCTGAACTACAACATATCAAAAAATTATTAATTTTAGTCAATTTTTGACCGAGTTATGGCCATATCTAAAAAAAAAAAAAAACGGAAAAATGCTCAAAAGCGGCGAAAGCATGAAAAATGGCAATTTTTGGAAGCTTATAACTTTTTTTTTTTAAAGTGTATGAACGTGGTTTATTTTTTAAAATAAGGTTTGAACATTCATTTGTTGATAACAAAAAGGCCAACTTTGAAAGATGAAGAAAAAGTGGAGAAATGAATTTTTTTTAAATGTGGTACAAAATCGCCATAAACCGAAAAAACCCCTGTGAGTCATATCAACGTAGAGGGCAGCTCTTAAGCTAGGGTTAGGGTTCGTCCATATACTTGTGTACAGGGTTAGGTTTCATTTCCAAAAACTTACTATTTCGCCTCTCAGGGCGTGTGGAGGGCGCCCTCTATCGGGGGGGGGGGGCGCTAACAACAATATATAGTCAACTACTACCTGCTTGACGATTACCCCGTACCTTTCTACTTCTACTTCTATTCTACTACTTGTCAAAGCCTGTTCAGCATCTAGACAAGATTTAGGCCATGCTGGAGGACAACCTGGATTACGGCTACCCTGGAGGACAACCACTTTATGGGATAAGTAGAGTAAAGGGCCATCCTTCTGGGGGATAACAACCATGATGGTCAACCGTAACTGGCGGACAATTACCCCGTACCTGGAGGCCATGCTGGAAGACAACCTGGATTACGGCTGCCCTGGAGGACAACCACTCAAGGGGATAAGTACAGTAAAGGGCCATCATTCCCAAAACTTATTATTTCTTTATTTTTTTTAATATTTCGCCTCTCAGGGCGTATGGAGGGTGCTCTCTATCAGGGGGGGGGGGGGGGCGCTAATAACAATATTAGTCAACTACTACCTGGAGGACAATTACTCCGTACCTTTAGGCCATGCTGGAGGACAACCTGGATTACAGCTGCCCTGGAGGACAACCACTCTAGGGGATAAGTACAGTAAAGGGCCATCCTTCTGGGGGATAACAACCATAATGGTCAACCGTAACTTGAGGACAATTACCCCGTACCTGGAGGCCATGCTGGAGGACAACCTGTATTACGGCGGCCCTGGTGGTCAACCACTCTAGGGGAAAAGTACAGTAAAGGGCCTTTATTCTGAGGGATAACAACCATGATAGTCAACCGTCACTGGTGATCAGACTGTAAACCCAATTGACATTAGTTCAAATGTAAAAAGGTCATATCTGAGTGTTTCATGATCATTTAACCTCGGTCAAAGGTCAGGGTCATGACTGATTAATTATGCATCCTTTTATTGACTCTAAATTTGAGATACAGGTCATCCATCTTTAGAATACAACCGATTTGACCGTGGATCAAAGGTCATGATCATAATTTTGATAACATATTGATAATTAATGACCGTAGATAGGTCATACATTTAAATCATTAAAAAAGACATGATATCTTCACTTCTCTGATGGCTGAGGTGGGTTCGATTCCCGCGAAATCCATTTGTATCAACTTCCGGATTTTCATGGTGTTCAGTCTCAGTGCTGTGCTGATATCAGACCAATGTATTATCTAAAAAAAAATTATCCGAGTTAGGAATGATGAGAATGTTGGGTTCATAAGTGCATCATTTTGATTTTTTTTGGTCTCAAAACCCACTGGACATGTGTGCACATGGTGAAGTGATCTCAGTGTGATCTTGTTTTGATGACTCTTTGTATGTTAACAGGTAAACTAAGAATGTGATTTTCACTGTACATGCATTAGCCATTGTTTTTTTCATCCTCTTCTTTTGTCTTTCCTTGTGTTTTTTTTATTAGTGCACTCTTCCTTGAAGCTTCCTTTGAGTGGTCGCTGCCTGGTCCGCTCACAGAGGCTGCAGGTTGACCTCCGTGCCGCAAACCGATTACATCAATTCCAGAGACAACTATGCCCTCCTCAATCTCTCTTTCCCTCACAGCTCTTTCAATTTCCTCTGTACATTCAATTGGATACTTCTCTGGATCAAACTTAGCGAAATTAACAAGAGGTGACTGTCGCGACTTTCTACGCCTGTGTGATGATGAAGATCTTTTGGTTCCTTGTATTTTATGATTTTTCTTGTGCTTTCCTTTTCCAGCAGATGGCTCGGTCACCTGAACTCCTTCAGCCTTTTGTGAAATTTCTGTACTAGGATCCATCCCAAATCTCTTCATCACCTTGCTCGTTAACGACCGTGAACGCCTCCTTGCAATCGGCTGGATTTCTTCACTTTCAGATTCATCATCATTTTTGTTTTCTGCCTCCTTCGTTCTATCTTTTTCTTTCACACTTTTTGCATCAAGCTTAAGCTTTGAGAAAATTTGACTGGCTTTTTTACTGAACCTCTTGAATTTTTGTGAAGTACGCGTGTCATTCTTGTTCTTGATGAATGCATGTGACTTTCTCCTTGGTGAAGTGCAAGGAGATGTCTCCGAGTCTGAGTCACTGCCCTGGAGATAGTGTATTGTCTCATTAGAACAAAGCAATTCGGAGTCCGGTTTGAGTTGTTGTCTCACATTTGATGCATTTCCTTGAGCACCTGCAACTGATCTAGTTTGAAATTGAATAGATGTAGACTTCTTTGGTTTAACCACTGGATTGATATCTTGCATGACCGTCCTGTGATTTGGTTCATGCACAGATACCTGTGTGACATGGTTTATTCTAACATTTTTCCTGTCCACGGATGTAATGCCATTGCTCTCCGACCAAGAAGATGCAGAGGTACTTGTTGAAATATACAGCAAGAGCTTCTGCTTGTCATCCAGCTTCCTGATGTCAGCCAGTAAATTCCCTATCCGTTGCCTTGAATCAGGGCATTTACATCTGGCATGTAGTGATCGTGGTATATTACATGCATTATGTTAATGTACGATGTCTATATTGTGTGATAGACAATATCACACAATATTGGGCGACATCGGCCCCACAATGGACCAAAAGTTTCACCATCTCTAGGTTCCCCTTGAGGACACTTTGATGAAGGGGCGTCTGACCATGTCTGTCAAAAATGTTCACATCCAGTCTGGATGGGGGCGAGGACCTCAAGAGCCGGGCCAGTTCCGCGTAATTTTCGAGTCTGACGGCCTCATGGAATAGGAGCTGTTGGTGCCTGGCGTCCACATGAATCGGCCCAGCAGTGGCCCCGACAATGGGCGATGTCGGTCCCCCATGGGCCGCTGGGGTAGGGGTTACCCCTTGTAACGTGGTTGTATCGTAGTCCGGAGTACTAGTGTATTCCATAGCTTGGGACATCCAAGCCTTCTTCCCCCACCCGGCAAGTAAAGCTATCCGCCAAAACTCGCGTCGATTCGGCTACTCCCTCATCTCAAAATGTCTGCACCTCTCCATATTGGAGGTGGTCACAGAATTTCACTGAACTTTGTACTTTCAAGGGGTAGGTCACTTTGCTTTATCATCGAATATTATATGCAAGCAAAATGGCACGAAATAAGCAGTCAAGGGTCAGCCTTCCGGCCTACAATTCTCGCTAAATTATGTAGACAAGTAAGCAAATAAGGCAAAATGTGTAAATACACCAATCAATAGGCCTATACTTTTGCCTTGAGGTCTTTGTCGCTTGTCTAAGGCCGGTTCTTAGGTGGGATGGGTTGGTTGGTTTAGCCCGGCTTCGTATATACAGACATTGTTATATTAGTGGTGCTTACTCTCGCGGTTCGAAACCCATCCGTAACATTAATCAACAATCGAGATTCAATTTGACCGATATATTGTAATAATTGGATTTAAAAATCTAATGTTGCCAATTTTAGGAAGAAATAGTGGTTGAATATGATCTAAAATTATTCCTGTCTTGAATGGGTTAACAGCATGATCAGTATAGGCAAAATCTTTCGAGTTGGAACTTTAAAGATGTTAACGTGATCATTGAAAAAAATCAGAGCCCAAATTTAATTTACATTGATTTGACTTGGATGTTATTGTTGATACTGGTGATGGAATTTTTCCTAAATCTCTTTTTATACTTGTTTATTTCAGTTCACCCATTCAAGCTGCACAACTACGGAAAGAGAATTGCTGGGAAGGGCACGGAAAAGAATGAAGTTCACTTCAAGTGAGGTAGAGGCAATCAGTGAGCTCTTCCAGACCTTTCTTGAGGAAAAAAAGGTTCCAACCCTCTTGCAAGCCAAAGAGACCATGGACGAGAACCCTGAACTTTCAAAAATCTTGACGCTAAGAACACCAAAAGACGTTATTGACAAGATAAAGAATAAGATAAAGGAAAAGAAATAATTCTAAACCGTCTGTATTGAAAAACTTGGTATACTAAAGATCGAATTTGACACATATGACCATCTAACCATTATACGTATGCGATGGTGTTGTCCCAGGTCTTATGATGGGATCAACATTCAAGTTTTCTGCAAGATACTCATTTTAGCATTAGCTTTGCAACTGTTCATTCTGAGGTGACCAAAATTGGATCATTAAGGGAAGGCAACTTTATTATCACTCGCGTTCGTCCGGGTTAAGGACGATCGCGTTCCCTCCTTTGTTAGCAGAACGCGACTGTCCTTAACGCGTAAGGTAAGGGGGATTAAAACCTTCTCCATTCATTGCGTACCCTCCTTTGTTTAGAGACCGCGAGCGTCCCAAATGCGTCCCCAATGAAAGGGGCAAGAATGGGGGGGATTATCTTACATAATATTACATAATTCTTGAGAGGAATAGGGTTTCTATTTGTCGCGCTAAGAGAGGCAAGAACTCGTTTAATCACCTTGCCAGTAAAATTATTTCCTTCCAGCGATCGGAAGGCTTTCCCCATTTTAAATGAAATGTAAATGAAATGAAAATTGTGTGAATCGCAATCAATGCAGAGGTCCGTTGTTTGAGGTTGAGAGAGAATGGGAGAGAGAGGTAGAGGGACGTAGACATGCATGTTTTGTTCTTTGAAATATTTACTCTACGAGACTATTATGTATTTTTTTATATGTCATCTATTTTGGACGTAGTCTTATGAAAACTGATTTTGAATGAATGATACTACGCCGCGGCCGCCTTGTAGCGACCAGCAGCGCTAGAACAATTTCTAATTTGCATACCCTGTGCCGCCCATTGAACCCTGGGAAGGGTAATAGACATTCTGATATTTCTATCGATCTTTTCGTGGGTACAATGAAAAGGCACAAATGAAGTAGAAAGTTGGATTGATAACCGTATCTTGGAGATGTTGTATAATCAACACCCAGGTTCAGACAGACCGCGATATTTACGATTGTCAGCCTACGCCTTTGTTCTGAGAGCGCCGACTTGTGGCGGGAATGTCATAATAAATCTGTCATTATTTGTATGTCGTTGTTGCGACTGGACAATGGTGAGGAGAATTTTTGTTCTGATAACAAAAACAGATCGAACAATTCCCCTTTTTAATTCGGGTAATACACCTTGAAACTCTCTCTCTCTCTCTCTCGATAGTACAGTAAATCCATTTGTATCTCAATCAACACTATTTCCTTTCTTATCTGTTATCTTTCTCTGCAGGCCCTCTCTACGATCCTTTTTTTTGTTAGCCCTCTCTCATCCAGTCACCTTTCTAAGGCTCTCTCTACCACTATCTCTCTACCACGTACTATCTCTCTTTCTTTAATCAACACTTTCTTTAGCTATAGTGCGTCCCATGAGAAAACGAAACGGAGAATTATCGATGTTTTATGATAACTTAATCAAAATTATAATAAATAAATGACACATATTTGTACAGGAATGACAAAGTTCCGTTTGTTTAAAGTAATGCTTGCATTTCCATTATTTCCATAACTCCTTATATCAAGTGAAAGAAGAGGATCTAAGCTTTACCAATATGTGTCATTTATTAATTATAACTATGATTAAGTTATGATAAAACATCGACAATTCTCGGCTTCGCGTTTTCTGAGGCGCACTGTATAGGTCGATTGCTTATCTGAAATGAGGCGTCATGTCAATCAACACCAAAGTTCCAAAACATCGCGTATATTTAAAATCGTTACAGGCCTTCGTAATGCACACCCTCCCCAATTTAAATGCAGTTCCGAGAAAAAAATATGATAAAATTAAGTTTGTATTTAATTGAAGAAAAAAAAAAAAAAACAAGAATTATTTAAAAGAGATTAGAGGGGGCAGATAAAGTAGGTGAAGGAAAAAATATTGAATTTCAAGATAAAGAAATCGGGAGATGTATTAAAGAATGAATTCGCAGTCTTGAACACAATTCAAATGTCTAATTTCAATGAAATTCTGAAAAAACGATATAATAACGTTATCATATTATAGGCCAAATAAAAAACAAACATGTTTAGCGTCCTGTTTTTTCGAAAAATAGGAAGGAGGCCCTTTTTTTTTCCTTAAAAAAAAAATAGGAGGCGGCCCCCCAAAAGGAAGCGAGCGGGGACGCTAAACATGTATATTTTTTTACATGGCCTTAATCATTGAAAACAAAATCTAAGAGATGGAATTACAAAATTAGATGAAGTAAGTGATGAACAGGAGCGTAGGCAGGATTTTTTCGCGGGGGGGGGGGGGTTAAATTGCTCCGAAAATTTTGCAATGACAGGCGGGGGGGGGGGGAGGGGGGGTAAGAGCACATTTTTTTGTGTGTGTCCAGGATTTGATGTTTTGGGGGTCACCCATAAGCACACACAAAAAAACAAATGAGAAAGGGGGTACCCCCCCCCCCCTCCCTCCCCCTCACTGCGTACGCGCCTGGTGATGAAGATATACATAAAGAAATATTAGAGTTCAGGAAGAAAGAAAGGATCGGGAGACGGAAAGATGGCAGCCGCAGGTAAAAAGGGCGACTAAATAAATACGAAAATGCATTGTACAAAATAAATCAAGGAAGTGAGCGATCACTCATCACGTGGCCTTGGTCGATGATACATAATACAGACATAATCCAATCTTATCAAAATGTTAATGTCTCCCCTTTGTTCAGCTCCGATGGCGGCCTAGCCCTTTCATGTTTGCGCGCTCTCCATCAGACATTCCCCTCTCTTTCTCTCTCTCTCTTGCGCTGTCTCTTTCGTGAAGTTATCTTCTCCTCCTCCCCCCCCCCCCTGAAAAGATTTGCGTGGGAAAACCTCTCTCTCGCTCTCTTCTCTGTCACATTCACTTGAGGTCATTCACTCGGCCCATAAATGGCTTTGTTTTTGTTTACATTAGCTCAGAGGCGGCTTCACAAGTCATGAACGAACTGACTAGTATGTCTGGTTACTAAGCAACTATATGCAGTCAATCAAAATGTTCAAATTCATTTGTGGCTTCATGTTTTCATATCGGGCAATAAAAAAAGTTCCAAATTATGATATTTAACAATAATTTTTAACATAAGTATGATATAGTGAGATCCTACTCAAACTCGTGAATTTCTCATTTTTAAAGAACAATTTCCAGCAAATTACAAAATGTGTAAAATTTGCTGGAAATTGTTCGATATGTGAACTGGCCATGTTAATGACGCGGGCGTACAAACACGTCGACAGCCATGCAGCTCTTCAGAGTTTCTATCAATTGCTTTGGTGTCTCGGAGTCGACGGGTGTATGTCATTTTGAGACGGAGAATTTATTTTACTCGAATATAAAGTAAAAGACTTGAAGAAATTTGAGTACTGCAATTTTTGTGAAAATAAGAAAATGCAATATTGTTTTTAATTTAAGGAAAATAATCACAGCTTTAAATACATGACTTGGTCTAGCTCGATAAAAATCCAAACAACTATGATCATATTCATTTTTTTTCTTCTTCGTAACATTGGATAACAAATTTCACAAATTCCAACATACTATAGATATTGATAATTTAGATTATTTAGTGCAAGGGTAAATATGACAATGACTCGGAACATAATACAGGGATAACAATTAATCAAATTACTCTTAATACTTGTAAACAATTTTTTTTTTTTTTTTTTTTTTAGGAGGCGGGGTTAAATTTTCCCTCGTGTCGCGCCACGCCTTTTTAATTTCTTGGCGAGAGGCCTGATTATGCATAGAATTAAAAAAAATCAACAAAAGGGCAAAGTAAAACAACAGGGAGGCAAAGTTACATATCTACATCTTCACTTGTAAGGTACTAGACTACATGCATGCAATGTAAATCCTTTTTTTTATTTCTATATTTATTTTGTAAAAACACTGAATTTTCTGCTGTGACTTTACATAAAACTCAGACTTCACAGAGCTGCCAAGCAGAACGTTTTTAACGTACTATTTATACGTTTTTTTAAGGGAAAATACGTATTTGTTTTGCTGTGCTAAAATTGTAAGTTCAGAGTATGGCTGTGCGAACGTGGCTACAGGTTGGCTGTGAGAACGAGCGTATGCATAGTATGCATACACACAATACAGGGGATGTACACCACTCAAAGACGTGCGCATTACCCCAGGCCATGCATACACACATGCATCCGATCGTGATATCAAACCAGCATCCACAACACACGCAAATTACATATCAGTGCACTGCACTACACACAGCGTCACTCACTAGTACAAGGAAATCCCGATGTCACTTCCAAAAATCCACCCCAAAAGCCAAAATTGCTGTCAAAAGTGCGGAATCGGAGCCATATTTCCAAAGCACGCGGTGGCTTAGCCAAGTTTTAAAAAACGGCTTCGCCCAAAAAAGCGCTTAAAATCAAGAAATCTGAGATTTTGTAACGAGTTTTTTCGCTTATCGCAAGCGCCCTTCGAGGGCTTTCGAGTGTGGTGGTATCTTTACCAGTACCAGCGCTGTCGGGCTCAGATCACGTGACCGCATTTTAGGGGGCTATCCACATGTTGTGATTTGCGCGAATTGCTGATACACGCAATGCAGTACTGATTAATAGGTTGGGGAATACAGACACTATACTAAATATGATTTATATATTTGCAGTGCAGTGTCGCACAAGAAGCTTTTACTCATATGCGGCTGTATGTAGAAAGACTTGAGGCGTTGCTGGTTAGGTTTATTATTTTAGCGCGCGACACATTTTTTAGACAAATTATTATCAATCAACACGGGAGGATTGCAGCTCTAGCTCTGCTTTCAAGACTGAAAATTCATCTATGAAAATCTATCTTGTATTTTAAACGCGAGCTAGACGGGTGCAAATATTGTCAGGGAACACCAGATTAACGCGTTCTAGACGGGTCAGCTATTGTCAGGGGACGCCAGATTAGGAAGGATTAGAGAGGGGCTGGATAGCGGCGAGGTTGATTGACAGCGGTCCTAGCAGACGGGATGGCTTCTTTTCTGGCTGCCTGCTCTATTGTCAAACAGACAACAATAGACGCGAACAAGGGACGCCAAGGGGTAGCCAGCGTACAATACGCGTCCGGGAACGGGGGATTAAGAGATAAGTAGGCGTCCCTAACCCGGACGAACGCGAGTGATAATAAAGTTGCCTTCCCTAATGCAATTTGGACATGTCCATGTTTATCTATGGCTATTGCCTTGTTTGTTTGTTTTTTGTTGCATAATACAATGCCATGGTAAAGAAAATTTAAACAAAACTTATTTTATTTAATAACTTATAAAGTACTTTCAGGGGAATTAAGCCCAGATATTAATTTGTTGTCAGTAGAGAAAGAAAAATGAAATGATCAGACTGTGACTGTGACTGTTGAGTAGAATTGGATGATCCATTCAAACTTTATAAGTTTTCAAAATTTCGATTTACACTTCTGATGGGCTTCTTTAATTGGCAACCTTCAGGCATAAAATGGCTGCCAACATGGAAACCTCTGCATTCACTTTGTACATAGAATTTCACAAATTCTTTGTTTTGAAGAAAAGTAGACAAAATTTTCCTTTTTCGTTTGAGTATAAAATGGACATATCAATTCTGCAGGCATTTTGGGAAGAATTATGTTGATTCCTTGTCCAATTTTCTTGAAAAGGAACAAATGTGAAATTCTGTGTACAAAATGAATGGAGAGTTCTTCATGTTGGCAGCCATTTTGTGCCTGTAGGTTGCCAATTCAAGGAGCCCATCAATGGTGTAAATCAAAATTTGAAACTTAATAACTTTTGAACAGGTCATCTGATTTTCCTCAAATTTTCACTGTTTGATCATTATATTTTTCTTCATTTACTGACAGCAGATTAATGTCTGAGTTTAATTCCCCTTTAAAGAATCATGGTCAAATTTACTGTGTATGATGTATAGGTGCTGCTATGTGATGGATAAATACTTCATTCTATTAAAAATACATTGTCATGGTAGCCACTCAATTACTAGAAAAGTCCTTTTCAATGACCCTCTTCCAACAATTTTGAAGCAATCAAGTTTACCTGCAAGAATCTCTTTTAGCAATAACTTTGCAACTGTTTGTTCTATGGTGACCAAAATTGGATCTTTGAAGCAATTGGGACACACCCATATTTAGCTTTAGCTATTGCCTTGGTATGTATGCTGCATAATGCAATGCCTTGCCGTGGAAACATTTTTACCAAAAGTTATCTGATTGAATAACTTCTAAAGTACTTAAAGAATCATGGTCAAATTTAGTATGTATGATCTATACATGCAGCTATGTGATGGATAAATAATTTATTAAAAATACATTGCCATGGTAACCACACATTTGCTATAGAAGTCCTTTGTAATGACCCTCTACACAAATTTAGAAGCAATCAAGCTCAAAATTGGAAGGTATTATTGCAATAAGATGTTGATTGTGAAAAGAACTTGTATTTGGAATTTCTTGAATAATGTATTGCCATGCAGGTGAACATTAGAGCTAACTTGCAAGACTCTTTTTTTTAGCAATAACAGTGGTACATGCGATGGAAACCAAAGTTGGGTCATAGATGCATGACTTTTGTAATAGTAACAGGTCACATGATGAGATCAGAATTATTTAAAGTCAATGTTAAAGGTGACCTGCAAGTCTCTCATCTTAGCAATAACTTTGCAACTATTCAATCAGTGGTGACAATAGATGGAACAGGGAGACGTACATGTTTTGATGTGGTAACATGACATGAAAAACTTTTGTACAAATTTGTGCTTAAAATGGAAAGCTCACAAGTGAGTGATGTCCACAAGAGCTGAGTGAAGAGTGAACCCCAGGCGTGCAATCTATGGTGCGTCCTAGTCAATTATGAGAAGTGGGGATGACCACATTACACAGAGGGGAATTAAACGGCTTTTAGTCACGTAGCACGGTATTGCGATTTGCATATGTGTACTCTGTATATGAGCTTACTCTATTGTTTATGGCTGCATTTTATAGAAAAAAAAACATACGTTGTTCTCACTCTATTTCTCACTTCTCACATACTTGAATTATTGTTCACACTCGTATTGTGTGTTGACATTCCCACAGTATAATGAAATGTTCTCAACATACGAACGATAAATAGTTTCTCCAAGGCAAATTAGCTTTGACAGAGAGCATTTTGGGCCAGAATTAACTCGTCCTGTAATCTGGCAACCTCCGTACCCTTCTCTCAGACAAAATATTAATAGAATTCTAGAATCACAAAACAAAAGATGCAAGTTTTGGCTGAATCACAAGGCTTCAAGACGATAATTTGTATTTGCCTAAGTCAATTCTCGCGCATTTTTCATGCTGCGTACATCACCCGTAGAAAATGCACGGGCCCTCATAAACGCGCGTACGAACCATACGGCGATCATCTATCATGGAAATGAAAGAGTTGCTGTGAATAAAAGGCAACCTATTCCATTCCACCCATCAAAATGTTTTCAGATCAACCACAAGATGAATGTCTAAGCTCTTCTTTGAGATGGGAACAGCATGAAAGTCCCATGTATTTAGCTTTGGCGCTGGTCTTAATATAAGGCATAGTACCAAAAGTGAGCAAAATTTCCTAATCATCCATATGAAAGGCATTCCAAAAGTGATTACATGTACATCACATACTAAAACTTAAAAAGGCACCTTTCCCCTTCAGAGAAATACATTCTAAACTATACCAGTATGTAGGGAATCTATTAAACTTCTAAAATCAGGCCGATGAGATTGAAACATGGGTTACATTTAGAGAGAGATTGATTTGTAGTAGTTAAACAGCTCTTTGAGGAGCAAATTTCATGTGTTATACTGTATCGTGTTTTGCGGTTACAGCAATATGGAAATATTGCTCAATATAGAACATATGGAAAACTGAAATTTTTCCATATGCGAGGTGAAGGGTCTTTAAAAAAACAGCATTCAAGTTTACCAGCAAGACTCTCATTTTAGCAATAAGTTTACATAGGGTAATGTGATTAACACCTTACTTGGGTCAAAGATGCACTGGGGATGCCTCGGTGTCTTGTTAATTCAAGGTACCATGATGAGATTAAAGATTGCATGTCGCAATACTTGTTCAGACCAACACAGCTCAATGTTGAATAATACAGGCTTGGTTAGATTATCTTAAATCAGTTGACCAACACAGCACATAATATGTTAACTTATACTTGAGAAAGTGACAATTCACCATAGACGGATATCCAGCTTGATGAAGATTAATGGATGAAAATGGAAAATACTTGCTTGGTGATCTGACATTTGCTAAAGCGTCAATCGCTCCAGGCTGCGATATATACAATTTTTTACGCATGAACCCCATCTTACATGAGAACTAAGATCTCAGAAAGCTTGTAGTGACCACAGAAAAAAGGATACAAGAATTAAATTTTAAGAACTAATGAATGTACAGGCATAAAAAGGAAAGGAGTTTTAATGCGGCGCAATGAACGAATCTGATTTAAACTGCTTAAAAAAGAATATAGCAAAGTTTAAAGCAAATGAATTGTTATCTCTTATAATAGACTCATTGTATTCTGATTTAGACTTGTAAACACAGATGGGAGGAATACATAATTATAATCATTTAATTCTTTTCGAGGGAGAAACTTCAACATTGTGCTTGTCCGTTGATCCTCTGAACATCCCAAGAATTTTTTCTATGACGGACTCTGCTCAGTCACCTTCTTCATTGCTGCTTTCCAACGTTTATTTCTTTTATTCATTTATTTATAAGTCTTTTTTTAGTAGGGTGGCTCCATCAGCAGTTAAAGATTTTTTTTCTGTGGAGGCCCTACAACATAAATACAAAATTTACAAACATATGAACACATGAATTGCGTAGGCGGAAGCGAGCAACCTATTCAGTCCTCGACAGTGACTCTGTCTCTGACACCAGAGACTCTGTCTCTGAAACCAGAGATTTCTTGGGGCAAAGCCAGGGTCAGGCGTAATAGATCAAAGTCCAAACCCCAAAGATACAGATGATGCTAAGTCTCTTTAAGTAGCTGAAATCATTATCATAAAATACCGCCCTCAACAGAAAGCAGAACTGGGAGTCGACATAACCAAAATGTTGAATAGTTTTGTTAACATTCTTGTACCTGAGATCTACAAAGTGCTAGATTATTCATTCAATGTAATACAAATGGCAGCATTGAATTTCAAAAGCATAGAATTGGAGGAATCGTTTATAATAGTGTAGGCATTCTAATTTATAACAATCACTATAAAAAAATATAAAAAAACAACACCTAAGTATTGATTTGAAAATATCCTTGTACTAAAACAGTTACATAATTTAGAAACCTGGGCTGTTCACAGAAAGTTGGGACGATCTCATGGGACTTTCATCACATAGGGGGCGCTTGTCTTGTATCATTGATGACCTTTGCTCTCTCAGCCACTCTGCTCCAAACTCCTGGTGATGCTTGTAGCTTTCACCTCGGCCGCTTCTTACTTTGGAACAAGCTCTCTCATCTGAAATCTGTGAAATTATTCAAAGAAGAAGTGAGGAAATACCTATTGTTAGTGCTATGTATTGGATACAAGTGAAGATGTATGTAAAAATTGTACATGTCTCAACTCCAATGATAATTCATGTTTGTATATCATCTGACAATGCTTTAACCCTATCTAGCTGGGGCTATTTTGAAAGTGCATAGGGGGGGGGGGGGCTGACTGTGTGAGCAAAATTGCTCAAACGCTGCAGTGGCTGGTCGCTTCACGGCTGCTGTTGTTCGCTGTACGGCTGGCCATGGCGGTCGTTGTGTGGGCATTTTCGATGGCAGCAGCGGAGCAAAATTAGTGGCCGCTGGTCGCATTAGACAGGTGGTCGCTGTGGACAGGTTCTTAACTACATGAAATCTCACAGGGGAATTTAAGTGGTCGTTATGGACAGGTGGTCGTTTGACTGTTGTAACAGAGATATGGATTAAAAAAAGAATTACAACAGTAACAATATAATTCTTATCATCATAACCCGAAGGGTGAAACTATACCTGTTACTAGTGTCTTGGCAGATCATCGCTTTCCATGCCCTGCCGCTGCAAATCCTTGAGAGACTTATAGGTCCCATCACACAGAGGTAAAACAAGAGAATCTACAGGTGTTCGACGGCTGCCACGGCCATTGATCAAGTTTTGATTGAAAGCGTCCGGTCCCAAAACCTTGTTGATGTTCTTCGCCTTGTTGGCAAACGTCTGTTGATCATTCTGGGAGGATTGGGGTCCTAGCAGATCTGTCTCAGGGTAGCAAGTAGCCTGATCAGCACTGGTTTCCTGTAAAAGATTGAATAATTTGAAACCATGAAGATATGTTGCCACTGCAGACCACTTTCTTGTTGAAGGTATAATCATAGCAAGCTTCCTATTTCTGCATTAGATACATGGGAAAAAAGAGTACCGGTATACACGACGGTTAGTTTGGTTTTAATAACTATAAATATTGCCCTTCTATTCATTTATACCTGTACATGCAGAAGTGGCTACAGCATTTATTTATTTTAGTTTGAGGTGAATCTAGCTATTAAAGAGTTCCTCAATAAAAGTTTGTTTGGGGCCCTGTCCGTGGTTAGATCTTCTCCTCTCCTACAAAAGACCCCTTTACTACTACAGGTAGTATCAAAATGTTGTTGTTCTTGACATGAAAGCTTGCCTGAGGCTTGCTCAATAGGCAACAGGCATGTATATAGACTGGATTCTAAGTATTTCAATCATTAATAAAAGGTTAATAGAATAAATAAACTCTTCACTAGGTCCCCAGGAAGGAAACATCCATAAACTTGAATATATTGGTAAACCAGTTTATTGCATGCATTTTGTAAGATGTGCTTTTGCCTTTATCATTCAGATCTTTAATCCTCGTACCTGCATCAATGGCTCCTCTAGAGATAACGTCTGTTCCAGGGTGCCAAGTTGTGAAGTTGTCGCCACATCGTGGGAGTTAAGTGAAAGCTGTTGAATAATGAGGTTCTTGTTCTGCTGCACATCAGCTTTGAGAGAAACGTCACCCAGACTATCCTTCTCTGAGACTACTGCATCTGTCTCGTGAGTCAAGAGATGGCGCTTCCTCAGGTAGTTATGGGCAAAGGACTCTCTGCAGATAGGACAAGAATAGGGTTTTCCGCTCGTGTGGGAGAAGTTATGAACGTGCAAGCCACTAGAGTATCTGAAGCTCTTTCCACAAATCTCACAAACATAGGGTTTCTCGCCGGTGTGTTTTCGCTTGTGGGAGTTGAGTGCATTGAGGCTATGTTTCCCCTGTCCGCAGATATCACATACAAAACGTCTGGAAGAGTGGATCTTTAAGTGATTCCGAACGTCGCTTCGGGTGCGGAAGGCTTGTTTGCAGATCTCACAGCTGTAGGGTTTACTGGGGAGGTGGATCTTGGCATGTCGCCTAGCTACTCGAAGCTTGCTGAACATCTCTCCGCAGACGCCACACTTGAATTTCTTTGTGTGGGTCGTCTCGTGCTTGTCAAGGACGCGGGCCTCGAAGAATGCTTTCCCACAGACTTTGCACTTGTGACTTCGCTCACCATAGTGAGTAAAAAGATGCCTTGGAAGATTTTGGAAATCCTTTTGACAAATTTCACAAAATGTATTCCTCTTGGCTCTCCTGTTCTTACTTTCAGTAGATTGATCTTTTTCACCGCTAATTGTTTCCTTGGACTCATCATTCCAATCAGAATCAGTATCACTCTCACCGGATTCTGATTCATCAGAACTTGCAGAAATCAATTTCTCTTCCATACCCCTGGTTTTCTTGTTGGATTGAGAGCTATGAAACTCAACTGAACATTTGTCTTTTTCACCCTGCAGGCTGCTAACTAGCTCAATAACCTCATCGTGCATTGCAGTTACAGTGCTCGTATTCAGTGAATCTAGTTTTATAGAACGTTCCTTTCGATTAGCTTGAATGCCTTCGCCAAGACCTTGTTCAGTCTCTAGAGTTGATCCTTGCAGGCTCTGGTCTCTGGTTGTCACATTAACACACAAACTAATTTCTTTGGCTTCTGCTTTCAGGTTGAGCTTCTTAGGCTGGGGAACGTCTGAAGTATCGGTGTCCAAAATACTCCAAGCGTCAGTCACCATTTCTAGCACAGTCTTGGGTTTTTGTTCTTCTTGGTCACTCACAGAAATATTTATTGCACTAGATTTCAGAGGGTTTTCAGAGCTTGGACATTCTGAGCACTCCCCATGCACACTTAAAATATCAGTAGGTTTTGGTGTTTCATTTACACCTTTTCTTTCCTTTTTGTCAGATCGAGTCTGGCTTGATAAAATTCTGTCTACTTTCTTAGGTTTTGAAACACGAGGTCGTCTCTCAGTCCCTTTCATCTGCTTAGAGTTTGGTCCCTTAGACCAGCTTTGTATTGCCATCTCTTTTGAAACACCTCCATTGCTAGATATTTTTTGGCTCTCGTTTGACCTGCTACCTCGTAGTTTCATAGCCATTGCTATATCCAACGTAAGGTATCTCTGTACACTCGCAACAGATCCTTTCCTTCCGTGGGAAGTCAAGGTCTTAGAATATCTTTCACTGAGGGCACCACTGAAATGGGTCTGCTTATGTTTCAACAGAGCTATTTCCCTCTGGAAACCTTGGCTGCACACATCGCATTTTAATCGTGACCTCTTTGCACCTTTCTTCATGACTGTAGGAGCTGTGTCTTGATCACTCACCTCCATGTACTTGGAACGTATGGCAGCTGATCTCTTACTTTTGCGACAGGCACGTCCCACGGGCGGTTCCATGTTCTTTGAGGACCCCTTTTAGTGAAGAATCCCCCCGAGTCTCTGAGGTGGATATTGGATCTCTAGAAAATGCATCCATCATACAGAAGATCATCTGCAGAGGAAGAATTAGTTCCACCAAAGCTTTAGATTTGCTGATTTTGGATAGATGATTCTCCACTATTCTCCAAAATAGAGTAAATTAGCTGAAGGCCGAGAAGACAATTTATGAAATTTTTTGCAAAGACCTTGATTTTTTCAGGTGAATGCTATAGGTCAGTTCAGCTCATTCACTTCCTATGGTTGTCGCCTATTCTGGTAAATCGCCCAAGTGTTGCTTTATGATTTAACACAAATCAATGTCCATCCAATAGCTAGACTATTCCGAACTGTTTCTCATTGGTTAAGACATTTGTTCAAGCCGATTTTCCAAGGATCTGTGGTAAGAATTATACAAATGAAATTAAAGAAACCATTAGTTTAGCATGTTTTAATGTGTATTCCTTGCTAATTGTAAAATACACCCAGCGACATAGATATGGACATCAAACTTTTTTCATCTAGATCTCAGGGGTGATAGTGAGCACTAAATTTATTTTTTTTCCCCCTCATCCACGCCCCCCCCCCCCCCCCTTGAGTTAAAAAAGAATCAGAGGATTCGGGGGGGGGGGGAAATGGCATGTAACAACATTCCCCCCCCCCCCTTTTGAGTAAGAAAATTGGGAAAAAATAGGGAAAAAAGGGAAGAATACAGAAAAAAAGGGTAAAAAACAGGAAAATCAGAATAAAATTGGGAAGAAGAAAAAATTGATAAGAAAAAAAAATCAGGAATTTTTTTTTTTTTTTTTAAATCGGGGAGAGAGAAAAAAACTAGATGGAATTCGACTGCGCGCAGTCGAAAATGATGCCTCCGTCATAGAGCAATTTTACAAACCAAAACAGAAGAAATTTTTCGAATTCAAGTTCAATTGTAATCCATTGACAGGTTCTCAGAATATCGTGATTACAAGCAATTTCTCATATACATATATGACCCTTTGATCTTTGACCTCATGACCCTAAAATCTACTCAGTTCATTGGTTCTGCAAGATGTCCTGAGTTAAATAGTAATCCATCTGTCAGTTCTAATGAGAATGCGTTCACAAGCGATTTTTGCATACATAATGAGCCCATGACCTTTGACCTTATGACCCCTAAATCTAATCAGTTCATCGGCTCTGCAAGTACCGTAAATCTCTGTGTATAAGGCGCACCTGTGTATAAGGCGCACCCCTATTTTTGAGATTTAAAAAAAAAAAAAAAAAAAATTTTTTTTTTTTTTTTTTTTTCCTTTTGGATTTGCTTTCTTGCCGACACCAACTGAAACGGCTCTTATTTCAGCGTGCGGTTTCGTTCGGAAACATAAGCCATGATGCAGGGAATTGGGAAGGACTTTTTATTTATTACGACTTTACAGTCAAAAAGTCAAAGTAAAAAAGAATAGTAACAATGTTGTTTTTAAAACTAAAGATGACAGCTAGTCCTCCCGAGTCCAAACCGAAATTTAGACAGGCTAGTTAAAGTTTTCGAGTGGTGATTCGATATCCCCACTGTGAGTGAGCTGCATGATACAGGTGAGTGAGCTGGAGACACGGGAGAGCTTCGGCCGGCAAAGTGCTTTGTGAAGGGGCATAATTTATCGAGACTGAAAAAAACAAAAAAACAAAAAACTCTCTTCCCTTCAAATTAGGAACGTAGTTTAACTTCAAATAGTAGATCCTATTCTTTATTTGCATTATGTAATTCATGTTGAGACACAGAGATTTTCGGAAACCATTAAAAAGTTGCATTTTGAGAACTCAAAATATCCTGTACCTGTGTATACGGCGCACCCCCGACTTTTGATTTTTCCCGACGGAAAAAAAGTGCGCCTTATACACGGAGATTTACGGTAACATACATGACCTAAGTTTGGCGGGAATCCATCAATCGGTTCTTGAGATAACGCGATCACAAGTTGTTTTTGCATACCTAATGAGCCCTGTGACCTTTGACCTTTGACCTCGTGACCCCAAAATCTAATCAGTTCATCGGCTCTGCAAGATACATACATGACCAAAGTTTGGCAGGAATCCATCAATCGGTTTTTCAGATAACACAATCACAAGAACGGGACGTACATACGTACGTACGTACGTACATGTACGTACGGACGTACGGACGGACGTACAACCCGAAAACATAATGCCTCCGGCTACTTCGTAACGGAGGCATAAAAATTGGGAAACTGATTTAAATCAGGTTTTATTAGGCCTGAGATCTACAGTGGAAAAAAGTTATAACAAGGACAATGGGACCATGAAAATTATATATCGGGATAAAAATAACACCCTAAAATATAAAAAGCTGGGACCAGCAAAATAACCTTGTTATAACGATTTTGCTGAATTTATCAACACTCCCCACATGCACCTTTTTACACCAATTGCTATTGTTGTTAAGTATTGAAGTGCCAATGCAAAATCGGGCACTTTCACGTACACCGCATGTACTTGCTTTTCCGACAGAACAAACATTGCAAATTCTCGTAAGAGTTTTTGTCATGTAAAATTGAATGTTAGCTCATTATCATCAGGAATATGTGGAAGATATGCAAAAGCGCTATTACTCGGGAATTTTTTTCCACATTAACCAAAAATGTGAATATATGTTTTACTGGAGTGAAAGCGATTTGCTTACCTTCCGTGTGTTTCTGATGATAATGAGCCAATATGCTTTTTACATTTTTAAAATGCCGACTTCTCACGAGCGTTCACGATGTTGGTTCTGCCGGAAATGTAAAGACATAATTATGTACATTCAAAAAACTGTTTTTGCATTGCCAATTTGAAACCTACTTTAGCAATTAGTGTAAAAGGGCAAGTGGGCAGGGACTCGGGGGTTAAGCGAACTTCGGGGAATATAACAAACTCTTTGCGTGTGCCTCAGTAATATGACCATATTTTGCGGATGATCTTAAATCTTTAAAAAATCGGCAAGATTTCAAAAATCTGATACCACCAATGGAAAGAGGAACTTAAAATTACCCAGAGACAGAGTTTTCAATGGAATCAAGTGTGAAATTATGAAAAGATTATGAGGGCCCAAGAGTGCAACGTTAAGAAAATAAAAATGCAAAAATCTTCTTGCATAAACTCGCAGCAAATTAGTGTTCAAGTAAATATTGTAGAAAAGTGAAGTGTGAAGAAAATATATTGCTTGTTTTTATACTTTAGGTTTGCTAAGGAATGACATTTTTTAATACAACAAAACTTCAAAAAAGAGTATCACTTTCAGGATCACAACAAATAAAGGTTTGAATCTCAACTTTAAAAAAAAAAAATGTTGACCAATTTTGCTTGGTCGCGCAATGCACAAAGACTGCATAGGGATGCATGCAATCTCTGTGGGAAGGATTTTAGAACACAACATCGGATCCGCGATCAGACACCCTACTTCATGAAACACGTGGCGGTCAAGTAGCTCACTAAACTTCTCCAAATTACCATTTTAAATCAACTGTCCCGACACACAAACTGTCCCGAAACACAAGGGCTGGATCTGGGTGCCGCTAGATACACGTGCACTGTATGTACACATTTGCGTGTAAAAGTCAATGGGGAGGTGAAACCACTTGAACTGAACAGCAAGATACATAAAAAGTTAAAATGAAGTGAATGAGTAGTGGCTTATTTCACTAGAATGCCGTGATGTCAGGTAACCTCTTGATATGTAATTACACTACTACGAACCTGCCAACACACCTGCAGTGCCTCCTATTTATATGACGAAAGAATATTGTTTGTCGAGCTCGAGGTGCCTGACGACTGGCCTGGCGTGTACATGCGTTATTTTTAGGCTGTATTGTGTGCACGTCGACGACACGCATGATGCATCTTGAAGCAACACAAAATGCACATGGTGCGGAATCCCAGGTCGGAGAAGTAGTCTGCAAACACAGACGCTTAACGGGTGAGGGAGCTAATAATTATTGTCTGACACATTTTTAGTAAAATCCCACCCCTAAAAATACGAGTCAGGGCACTATTTAAAATGGCAGGGTCTTTTCATGGGGATGTTATTGGTTAGTGCATGCGGACAGTGATGTCAACAACATAGACTATAACAAATTAGGACTATTTTTCATTATTTTTTTCACTTACTGTAACATATACTGCTCGAAATATGACGAAACAGCTAAATAGGGAGGGGAAAAAGAACGAGGATGAAAAAAATAATTCTTACGAGCTATATAGCTCAGGGGCGGCGGTGCGACTTCCAAAGTGGGGGGGGGGGGGCATTCACCAACAAAGGAAAATCTCAAAGGCGAAAATAGACAAATTTTTAGACATAATCGTTAGATATACCCCTACATTGTGATTACGTTATCAGGGATGATTTCAATATATGTTTCTCTTTATACGTATCATAAGCCTACAATTAAATTATCATATTTTGCAGTTGGGTGTGATGGTGTGAAAATTCATTTTGTAACCATGGTACATTTTTGTAAGGGTAGTGCGAAAAATACATCTTATAAAGAAGGAAAAACCCAATCTTGATGGGGTTTATAAGCACATTCTCATAACTGAAGACTGAAAAGACATTTTATAAGTAACATGATTATTTCATCTATGAATGCGAGCGAAATTTCTCTTAGTCGCTTAAAATTAGGTGCTTAATTGCTTAATGTGATAGAAAAGGGGATACTTAGCAAAAGAGATAAGACACCTAATAGAAAAGAAAATGAGTACGTGTCAAAGTACAAAGCGTAATTTATCAGAGGTGAAAATGGGGCACTTTTTACACCTATAAAGAGGCACTCACCACGAATGAAAATAAGGGCACTTATAAAAATGGGAGATGGACATTCGTCGTCGGAAAAGGGGCACCAATCAGATTTTGATAGGGGCATTTATAACAGGTGAAAAGGGGCTTTCATGAGAAGGGGAAAGTCGTTCTCGTTATTAAACTAAAAAAAGGGACATGTTAAAATAAACGGGGCATTTATCAGAGATGAAAAGGGGTAATTATGAGAAGGGGGAAGAGCACTTATGTGAAGAGAAAATGGGTAGCTACTGTCAGCATGCGTGACCAACAAAACGCGTATGAATTTTTTAAAAAATAATAGATTGGACGCGGTTCACGCGGTTCCGCGATAATGGGTTAAAAAACGTCAATTTTCAAGAAAAGGGGTACTTTTTTCAAACTCCTGCTGTACGCTTTTATCTTTTTTTTCTTAACTTCGTCTTATATATTAGATGCCCTGAAAGGGCGGATCCAGGGGGGGGGGGGCGAGCGGGCCTTGGCTGCTAATCTGACGGTAATTTATAGAGTTAGGGTTATTTTTCTAGCCCTCAGGGCCAGACCGGGAAGGAAAGAAGGGGTTCACGCGGTGCCGCGATAACGGGTTAAAAAACGTCAATTTTCAAGAAAAGGGGTACTTTTTTCAAACTCCTGCTGTACGCGTTTATCTTTTTTTTCTTAATCCCGTCTTATATATTAGATGCCCTGACAGGGCGGATCCAGGGGGGGGGGGCGAGCGGGCCTTGGCTGCTAATCTGACGGTAATTTATAGAGTTAGGCTAATATTTCTAGCCCTCAGGGCCAGACCGGGGAGGAAAAAAGGGGTAATAATCGCCCTTTGGCAAGACTATATACCGGCCGCCGCCTGATAGTATGATCTTTAGTAGATCAAGATGGATGCCCACGATTCTGACCCAGACCTACCAAGCAGGCGCGGATCCACATGGCGATTTCTCTGGCCCGGCCCCCCCCCCCCCCCCCAGCCCCCAAAAGGGTAAATTTAACCTTTTTTAAAACAAAAAACAAAATCGGAATCCCTGACCCCTCCCCCCATCCAAAAAAAAAAATATATATAAATATATATATTTTCACCCCCTCAAAAAATGTGGTTTTCCTCCCCCCCCCCCCCCGCCCCCCGCTTATTCACCGATCGCCTGAGTCGGCGCTGAATTTTTCCTCAAAAATTGGACCCCCCCCCCCCCAAAAAAAAAAAAAAAAAAAAAAAAAAAAAAAAATACCCCCCCCCCCTTATTCACCGGCCGGCTAAGTCGGTGCTAATTTTTTTGTCAAGATTGGCCCCCCCCCCCCCACCCTCTTGCCGCCGGCTGGATCCGCCCCTGCTACCAAGTCTCACGCCTATAGCTGGTCCCTTATATATTGTTTTGCATAGTAAAATAGTAACTGTCCATTGTACATTGTGTACTTTTTTCTAAACACTACTGTACCATGTAATATATCAAATGGATCAAATTTGAAACTTATTTCTTTTTTTTCAAAGAAAGGAGTTCTGATGGCTGTGCATCAAACCCGTTTGATAGTGTAGGCCTACAGGTTGATGTTATTGCTTCTCTTTTGAAATACATTTTTACATTTTACATTGTTTGATGTTCGGGGGGGGGGGCACATACATGTAATCGATCGACGTCCTTTTTTGGGGGGGCACGTGCCTCCCCCCCCCCCCCGCGTGGCTACGTGCCTGCCGGCCGGGGGTCGCTCCAGTCAAGTTTTTCATTGGCATAGACACCAAGGACTTTGTTCATGTCTGTCTCTCTATAGAAACATCATCTAGTTTATTATTTAGAGCAAGGTTGTCATTAGATTTTCTACCTCTATAATATATCAATAGAATCATGTCTATCATTAATTCTATAAATTCATATTATGAAGTCATTGACAGTTCCATATTATCTTTTGGATATATAGGCTTGTGCAATGCTGGAGCGAGAACACTGACTAAACTTCTAGACGATGAAACATATTTCAGTAAATACATAGGACTGCTACAAAACTACTGTACCGCAGTGCAGAACATACAATTGCACAGCGCAAGTTGAGCAATGCAGATGACATATCATGACGTCAAATAATCATGTTCATACGCTACCGATAGAAAAGTACAAGATGCTCGAGATGCATCCCGGACAGGCGTACGAAAGATGACGTAATGCTATCGAAATACAACAAATGAATATTCATATCAAATGGCGTACGTACAAAGTCTATTATGAAGAGGCTCTTTCTCCTTGTCTAGGACTTGGGCTGTAGTCTGATTTCAAGAAAGGAAAACAATTTCGGGACAGTTGAAAATAATGCTGGGAAATGGAAATTCAAATGATACCGTTTTAAAAACCAGTAATTAGATATGGTTTTAGGACAAGAAGTAGAAGATAATTCATTGCTCGGCAGTCTAATTGATTGTATTTAAAACAGAGTATCTACCTGAGATCTAATAGTACACTGTCAATTAAAACAAATAACTAAATAAACAAACAAATAATGGACCTCTTGACCCAAGACTGTGGGTTTTTATTGTTGAGCACTATTTAATTCTGCTCGAGTATACAGACGAGGTGGGGTGAATGCTTTTAAATGTAAAAGGCCCTTTGTATCACCTCGTGCAAGATTAGGGCGCTTTTATTAAATTTATAGGAGAAGTAAAACCCCGTTCATTGTTTTCATGCTGCAAATGAGTTGTTTAAAGGCTGGAAAAGGATAGTACGGGACTGTAGAGAGTGATTTAAACGAGGAAATTATGATTGAAAATGTAAAAAACGTTGTTAACCTGGCAATAAGAGGCTCGTGAATCTAGTTTTAAAAATGGATATGGCTCTGTGGCTACCGCTACCGGCCGCCAGGCCACGCTGACGATTGCCAGCTAGCTGACGATTGCCAGCTAGCTGACGATTGCCAGCTAGCTGACGATTGCCAGCTAGCTGACGATTGCCAGCTAGCTGACGATTGCCAGCTAGCTGACGATTGCCAGCTAGCTGACGATTGCCAGCTAGCTGACGATTGCCAGCTAGCTGACGATTGCCAGCTACCACCCCCCCCCCAGGTACCCCCCCCCCAAGGTCCTTTTTGAGGAATGATCACGCCCAAGGCTCCCTTGTAGTTTTTTCTACATTGCTCCCCCCGCAATAGGTCCCTATTTTCTATCAAAAACAACACTAATGATTATTATAAAACTCCAAAATTGGAAACAAATTAAT
The DNA here is from genome assembly GCA_035222895.1 of Strongylocentrotus droebachiensis. NCBI lineage: Eukaryota > Metazoa > Echinodermata > Echinoidea > Camarodonta > Strongylocentrotidae > Strongylocentrotus > Strongylocentrotus droebachiensis. The sequence continues at coordinate 33,411 of JAVYIG010006721.1, read as the reverse complement.
ATTTTTTAATATCTGGCTATCCCGGCAAAATATATGAATTATTTGTATATTATATTATGTGGATTGAGATTCTCAGACTTTATTAGATCAATGAGGTGTAAACAAAAAAAAAGGCACGAGCTGGGTGTCGAACCCGATACCTTGCAGTTACCAGGCAATTGCATATCCACTAGACTAATGTGTCACACTGCTAATATCCATGTATTTTTTGTCATATTAATACTTATTGATGTAGATGTAGCAAAAGACGTTTTTCTTTTTCAAAAATAAAAAAGCACTAGCTGGGTGTCGAACCCGATATCCTCCAGTTACCAGGCAATTGCCTTTCCACTAGACTAATGTGTCACACTGCTAATCTCCATGTTTTTTTTCTCCATATTGATACTTATTGATGTAGATGTAGCAAAAGACGTTTTTCTTTTTCAAAAATAAAAAAGCACTAGCTGGGTGTCGAACCCGATATCCTCCAGTTACCAGGCGATTGCCTTTCCACTAGACTAATGTGTCACACTGCTAATCTCCATGTATTTTTTGTCATATTAATACTTATTGATGTAGATGTAGCAAAAGACGTTTTTCTTTTTCAAAAATAAAAAAGCACTAGCTGGGTGTCGAACCCGATATCCTCCAGTTACCAGGCAATTGCCTTTCCACTAGACTAATGTGTCACACTGCTAATCTCTATGTTTTTTTCTCCATATTGATACTTATTGATGTAGATGTAGCAAAAGACGTTTTTCTTTTTCAAAAATAAAAAAGCACTAGCTGGGTGTCGAACCCGATATCCTCCAGTTACCAGGCGATTGCCTTTCCACTAGACTAATGTGTCACACTGCTAATCTCCATGTATTTTTTGTCATATTAATACTTATTGATGTAGATGTAGCAAAAGACGTTTTTCTTTTTCAAAAATAAAAAAGCACTAGCTGGGTGTCGAACCCGATATCCTCCAGTTACCAGGCAATTGCCTTTCCACTAGACTAATGTGTCACACTGCTAATCTCTATGTTTTTTTCTCCATATTGATACTTATTGATGTAGATGTAGCAAAAGACGTTTTTCTTTTTCAAAAATAAAAAAGCACTAGCTGGGTGTCGAACCCGATATCCTCCAGTTACCAGGCGATTGCCTTTCCACTAGACTAATGTGTCACACTGCTAATCTCCATGTATTTTTTGTCATATTAATACTTATTGATGTAGATGTAGCAAAAGACGTTTTTCTTTTTCAAAAATAAAAAAGCACTAGCTGGGTGTCGAACCCGATATCCTCCAGTTACCAGGCAATTGCCTTTCCACTAGACTAATGTGTCACACTGCTAATCTCCATGTTTTTTTCTCCATATTGATACTTATTGATGTAGATGTAGCAAAAGACGTTTTTCTTTTTCAAAAATAAAAAAGCACTAGCTGGGTGTCGAACCCGATATCCTCCAGTTACCAGGCGATTGCCTTTCCACTAGACTAATGTGTCACACTGCTAATCTCCATGTATTTTTTGTCATATTAATACTTATTGATGTAGATGTAGCAAAAGACGTTTTTCTTTTTCAAAAATAAAAAAAGCACTAGCTGGGTGTCGAACCCGATATCCTCCAGTTACCAGGCAATTGCCTATCCACTAGACTAAATGTGTCACACTGCCAATCTCTATGCACTTTTTCATATTGATACTTATTGTTGTAGATGTAGCAAAAGATGTATTCTAATTAACCACTAAGTAATTCAAAAAGCCGCTTGTTAAAAAAGAAAAGAGTATCACATGTTATTTACTCCTTTGTTTAGGAGGTGGGGGGGGGGGGTGTCCCTTTTAACAAAGAGATGGAAAAGTCAATATTATGGGGTGAAAAAAAATAATAATAAAAAAAATAAAGGAGAAGCTGGGAGTCGAACCGAGTACATTGCAATGTGAAGCGATCAGTCTTATCCACAAGACCACTTTGCCTCAGTGATATTCTCTGGTTCGCTTGTTGTTGTTAACACTTTCTGCATGTTAATGACTTTACAAAATATGCCGATCTACTGATTTCACGCTTTCGGGATGCATATTTATTATTATTTTTGTAGTCCGATGTTGTCAAGATTGCCCCTAATTTTTTTCTTTCAGTTACTGATATTACTGATATATTAGTGAGGTTTTATGTTATTTTTATTTATTTTGCAAACTACTGACTTTAACTTCAAGTGATATGACAATAGGTCACTACCCTGACATAGCATAATGAATAGAACGGGGGTCTACTCAATCTAGTATACGCTACGAATTCTATAAAAGGGCACCAATAAAAAAGGAAGCTTTGCTTTTCAATAGCTTGCACCTGCATTTTTTTAATAGTTACGTAACAAAATACTCAGCTCTTTCAGACATGGCATCAATTAATGAATTGAAGAAAAAAATCCGACCCTCCCTTCATTGAGCGAATAATTTTGGCAAATGCGTGGATTACCAAAGAGGTAATAATAGCATTCCTGACATTGCAACAATGACAGCATTATTTTAAAGTATTGTCCCTAAAGGTAGCCTACTGAATAAGCTGTTTATCCTTGTCTGGGAGGACAAGGCCTTTCAATATCCCCATGCATAAGAAAAGAATAGGCTGGGGCTCTAGTCTGATTTCAAGAAAGGAAAACAATTTCGGGACAGTTGAAAATAATGCTGGGAAATGGAAATTCAAATGATACCGTTTTAAAAACCAGTAATTAGATATGGTTTTAGGACAAGAAGTAGAAGATAATTCATTGCTCGGCAGTCTAATTGATTGTATTTAAAACAGAGTATCTACCTGAGATCTAATAGTACACTGTCAATTAAAACAAATAACTAAATAAACAAACAAATAATGGACCTCTTGACCCAAGACTGTGGGTTTTTATTGTTGAGCACTATTTAATTCTGCTCGAGTATACAGACGAGGTGGGGTGAATGCTTTTAAATGTAAAAGGCCCTTTGTATCACCTCGTGCAAGATTAGGGCGCTTTTATTAAATTTATAGGAGAAGTAAAACCCCGTTCATTGTTTTCATGCTGCAAATGAGTTGTTTAAAGGCTGGAAAAGGATAGTACGGGACTGTAGAGAGTGATTTAAACGAGGAAATTATGATTGAAAATGTAAAAAACGTTGTTAACCTGGCAATAAGAGGCTCGTGAATCTAGTTTTAAAAATGGATATGGCTCTGTGGCTACCGCTACCGGCCGCCAGGCCACGCTGACGATTGCCAGCTAGCTGACGATTGCCAGCTAGCTGACGATTGCCAGCTAGCTGACGATTGCCAGCTAGCTGACGATTGCCAGCTAGCTGACGATTGCCAGCTAGCTGACGATTGCCAGCTAGCTGACGATTGCCAGCTAGCTGACGATTGCCAGCTAGCTGACGATTGCCAGCTAGCTGACGATTGCCAGCTAGCTGACGATTGCCAGCTAGCTGACGATTGCCAGCTAGCTGACGATTGCCAGCTAGCTGACGATTGCCAGCTACCACCCCCCCCCCAGGTACCCCCCCCCCCCAAGGTCCTTTTTGAGGAATGATCACGCCCAAGGCTCCCTTGTAGTTTTTTCTACATTGCTCCCCCCGCAATAGGTCCCTATTTTCTATCAAAAACAACACTAATGATTATTATAAAACTCCAAAATTGGAAACAAATTAATATTTTTTAATATCTGGCTATCCCGGCAAAATATATGAATTATTTGTATATTATATTATGTGGATTGAGATTCTCAGACTTTATTAGATCAATGAGGTGTAAACAAAAAAAAAGGCACGAGCTGGGTGTCGAACCCGATACCTTGCAGTTACCAGGCAATTGCATATCCACTAGACTAATGTGTCACACTGCTAATATCCATGTATTTTTTGTCATATTAATACTTATTGATGTAGATGTAGCAAAAGACGTTTTTCTTTTTCAAAAATAAAAAAGCACTAGCTGGGTGTCGAACCCGATATCCTCCAGTTACCAGGCAATTGCCTTTCCACTAGACTAATGTGTCACACTGCTAATCTCCATGTTTTTTTTCTCCATATTGATACTTATTGATGTAGATGTAGCAAAAGACGTTTTTCTTTTTCAAAAATAAAAAAGCACTAGCTGGGTGTCGAACCCGATATCCTCCAGTTACCAGGCGATTGCCTTTCCACTAGACTAATGTGTCACACTGCTAATCTCCATGTATTTTTTGTCATATTAATACTTATTGATGTAGATGTAGCAAAAGACGTTTTTCTTTTTCAAAAATAAAAAAGCACTAGCTGGGTGTCGAACCCGATATCCTCCAGTTACCAGGCAATTGCCTTTCCACTAGACTAATGTGTCACACTGCTAATCTCTATGTTTTTTTCTCCATATTGATACTTATTGATGTAGATGTAGCAAAAGACGTTTTTCTTTTTCAAAAATAAAAAAGCACTAGCTGGGTGTCGAACCCGATATCCTCCAGTTACCAGGCGATTGCCTTTCCACTAGACTAATGTGTCACACTGCTAATCTCCATGTATTTTTTGTCATATTAATACTTATTGATGTAGATGTAGCAAAAGACGTTTTTCTTTTTCAAAAATAAAAAAGCACTAGCTGGGTGTCGAACCCGATATCCTCCAGTTACCAGGCAATTGCCTTTCCACTAGACTAATGTGTCACACTGCTAATCTCTATGTTTTTTTCTCCATATTGATACTTATTGATGTAGATGTAGCAAAAGACGTTTTTCTTTTTCAAAAATAAAAAAGCACTAGCTGGGTGTCGAACCCGATATCCTCCAGTTACCAGGCGATTGCCTTTCCACTAGACTAATGTGTCACACTGCTAATCTCCATGTATTTTTTGTCATATTAATACTTATTGATGTAGATGTAGCAAAAGACGTTTTTCTTTTTCAAAAATAAAAAAGCACTAGCTGGGTGTCGAACCCGATATCCTCCAGTTACCAGGCAATTGCCTTTCCACTAGACTAATGTGTCACACTGCTAATCTCTATGTTTTTTTCTCCATATTGATACTTATTGATGTAGATGTAGCAAAAGACGTTTTTCTTTTTCAAAAATAAAAAAGCACTAGCTGGGTGTCGAACCCGATATCCTCCAGTTACCAGGCGATTGCCTTTCCACTAGACTAATGTGTCACACTGCTAATCTCCATGTATTTTTTGTCATATTAATACTTATTGATGTAGATGTAGCAAAAGACGTTTTTCTTTTTCAAAAATAAAAAAGCACTAGCTGGGTGTCGAACCCGATATCCTCCAGTTACCAGGCAATTGCCTTTCCACTAGACTAATGTGTCACACTGCTAATCTCCATGTTTTTTTCTCCATATTGATACTTATTGATGTAGATGTAGCAAAAGACGTTTTTCTTTTTCAAAAATAAAAAAGCACTAGCTGGGTGTCGAACCCGATATCCTCCAGTTACCAGGCGATTGCCTTTCCACTAGACTAATGTGTCACACTGCTAATCTCCATGTATTTTTTGTCATATTAATACTTATTGATGTAGATGTAGCAAAAGACGTTTTTCTTTTTCAAAAATAAAAAAAGCACTAGCTGGGTGTCGAACCCGATATCCTCCAGTTACCAGGCAATTGCCTATCCACTAGACTAAATGTGTCACACTGCCAATCTCTATGCACTTTTTCATATTGATACTTATTGTTGTAGATGTAGCAAAAGATGTATTCTAATTAACCACTAAGTAATTCAAAAAGCCGCTTGTTAAAAAAGAAAAGAGTATCACATGTTATTTACTCCTTTGTTTAGGAGGTGGGGGGGGGGGTGTCCCTTTTAACAAAGAGATGGAAAAGTCAATATTATGGGGTGAAAAAAAATAATAATAAAAAAAATAAAGGAGAAGCTGGGAGTCGAACCGAGTACATTGCAATGTGAAGCGATCAGTCTTATCCACAAGACCACTTTGCCTCAGTGATATTCTCTGGTTCGCTTGTTGTTGTTAACACTTTCTGCATGTTAATGACTTTACAAAATATGCCGATCTACTGATTTCACGCTTTCGGGATGCATATTTATTATTATTTTTGTAGTCCGATGTTGTCAAGATTGCCCCTAATTTTTTTCTTTCAGTTACTGATATTACTGATATATTAGTGAGGTTTTATGTTATTTTTATTTATTTTGCAAACTACTGACTTTAACTTCAAGTGATATGACAATAGGTCACTACCCTGACATAGCATAATGAATAGAACGGGGGTCTACTCAATCTAGTATACGCTACGAATTCTATAAAAGGGCACCAATAAAAAAGGAAGCTTTGCTTTTCAATAGCTTGCACCTGCATTTTTTTAATAGTTACGTAACAAAATACTCAGCTCTTTCAGACATGGCATCAATTAATGAATTGAAGAAAAAAATCCGACCCTCCCTTCATTGAGCGAATAATTTTGGCAAATGCGTGGATTACCAAAGAGGTAATAATAGCATTCCTGACATTGCAACAATGACAGCATTATTTTAAAGTATTGTCCCTAAAGGTAGCCTACTGAATAAGCTGTTTATCCTTGTCTGGGAGGACAAGGCCTTTCAATATCCCCATGCATAAGAAAAGAATAGGCTGGGGCTCTAGTCTGATTTCAAGAAAGGAAAACAATTTCGGGACAGTTGAAAATAATGCTGGGAAATGGAAATTCAAATGATACCGTTTTAAAAACCAGTAATTAGATATGGTTTTAGGACAAGAAGTAGAAGATAATTCATTGCTCGGCAGTCTAATTGATTGTATTTAAAACAGAGTATCTACCTGAGATCTAATAGTACACTGTCAATTAAAACAAATAACTAAATAAACAAACAAATAATGGACCTCTTGACCCAAGACTGTGGGTTTTTATTGTTGAGCACTATTTAATTCTGCTCGAGTATACAGACGAGGTGGGGTGAATGCTTTTAAATGTAAAAGGCCCTTTGTATCACCTCGTGCAAGATTAGGGCGCTTTTATTAAATTTATAGGAGAAGTAAAACCCCGTTCATTGTTTTCATGCTGCAAATGAGTTGTTTAAAGGCTGGAAAAGGATAGTACGGGACTGTAGAGAGTGATTTAAACGAGGAAATTATGATTGAAAATGTAAAAAACGTTGTTAACCTGGCAATAAGAGGCTCGTGAATCTAGTTTTAAAAATGGATATGGCTCTGTGGCTACCGCTACCGGCCGCCAGGCCACGCTGACGATTGCCAGCTAGCTGACGATTGCCAGCTAGCTGACGATTGCCAGCTAGCTGACGATTGCCAGCTAGCTGACGATTGCCAGCTAGCTGACGATTGCCAGCTAGCTGACGATTGCCAGCTAGCTGACGATTGCCAGCTAGCTGACGATTGCCAGCTAGCTGACGATTGCCAGCTAGCTGACGATTGCCAGCTACCACCCCCCCCCCAGGTACCCCCCCCCCCAAGGTCCTTTTTGAGGAATGATCACGCCCAAGGCTCCCTTGTAGTTTTTTCTACATTGCTCCCCCCGCAATAGGTCCCTATTTTCTATCAAAAACAACACTAATGATTATTATAAAACTCCAAAATTGGAAACAAATTAATATTTTTTAATATCTGGCTATCCCGGCAAAATATATGAATTATTTGTATATTATATTATGTGGATTGAGATTCTCAGACTTTATTAGATCAATGAGGTGTAAACAAAAAAAAAGGCACGAGCTGGGTGTCGAACCCGATACCTTGCAGTTACCAGGCAATTGCATATCCACTAGACTAATGTGTCACACTGCTAATATCCATGTATTTTTTGTCATATTAATACTTATTGATGTAGATGTAGCAAAAGACGTTTTTCTTTTTCAAAAATAAAAAAGCACTAGCTGGGTGTCGAACCCGATATCCTCCAGTTACCAGGCAATTGCCTTTCCACTAGACTAATGTGTCACACTGCTAATCTCCATGTTTTTTTTCTCCATATTGATACTTATTGATGTAGATGTAGCAAAAGACGTTTTTCTTTTTCAAAAATAAAAAAGCACTAGCTGGGTGTCGAACCCGATATCCTCCAGTTACCAGGCGATTGCCTTTCCACTAGACTAATGTGTCACACTGCTAATCTCCATGTATTTTTTGTCATATTAATACTTATTGATGTAGATGTAGCAAAAGACGTTTTTCTTTTTCAAAAATAAAAAAGCACTAGCTGGGTGTCGAACCCGATATCCTCCAGTTACCAGGCAATTGCCTTTCCACTAGACTAATGTGTCACACTGCTAATCTCTATGTTTTTTTCTCCATATTGATACTTATTGATGTAGATGTAGCAAAAGACGTTTTTCTTTTTCAAAAATAAAAAAGCACTAGCTGGGTGTCGAACCCGATATCCTCCAGTTACCAGGCGATTGCCTTTCCACTAGACTAATGTGTCACACTGCTAATCTCCATGTATTTTTTGTCATATTAATACTTATTGATGTAGATGTAGCAAAAGACGTTTTTCTTTTTCAAAAATAAAAAAGCACTAGCTGGGTGTCGAACCCGATATCCTCCAGTTACCAGGCAATTGCCTTTCCACTAGACTAATGTGTCACACTGCTAATCTCTATGTTTTTTTCTCCATATTGATACTTATTGATGTAGATGTAGCAAAAGACGTTTTTCTTTTTCAAAAATAAAAAAGCACTAGCTGGGTGTCGAACCCGATATCCTCCAGTTACCAGGCGATTGCCTTTCCACTAGACTAATGTGTCACACTGCTAATCTCCATGTATTTTTTGTCATATTAATACTTATTGATGTAGATGTAGCAAAAGACGTTTTTCTTTTTCAAAAATAAAAAAGCACTAGCTGGGTGTCGAACCCGATATCCTCCAGTTACCAGGCAATTGCCTTTCCACTAGACTAATGTGTCACACTGCTAATCTCCATGTTTTTTTCTCCATATTGATACTTATTGATGTAGATGTAGCAAAAGACGTTTTTCTTTTTCAAAAATAAAAAAGCACTAGCTGGGTGTCGAACCCGATATCCTCCAGTTACCAGGCGATTGCCTTTCCACTAGACTAATGTGTCACACTGCTAATCTCCATGTATTTTTTGTCATATTAATACTTATTGATGTAGATGTAGCAAAAGACGTTTTTCTTTTTCAAAAATAAAAAAAGCACTAGCTGGGTGTCGAACCCGATATCCTCCAGTTACCAGGCAATTGCCTATCCACTAGACTAAATGTGTCACACTGCCAATCTCTATGCACTTTTTCATATTGATACTTATTGTTGTAGATGTAGCAAAAGATGTATTCTAATTAACCACTAAGTAATTCAAAAAGCCGCTTGTTAAAAAAGAAAAGAGTATCACATGTTATTTACTCCTTTGTTTAGGAGGTGGGGGGGGGGGGTGTCCCTTTTAACAAAGAGATGGAAAAGTCAATATTATGGGGTGAAAAAAAATAATAATAAAAAAAATAAAGGAGAAGCTGGGAGTCGAACCGAGTACATTGCAATGTGAAGCGATCAGTCTTATCCACAAGACCACTTTGCCTCAGTGATATTCTCTGGTTCGCTTGTTGTTGTTAACACTTTCTGCATGTTAATGACTTTACAAAATATGCCGATCTACTGATTTCACGCTTTCGGGATGCATATTTATTATTATTTTTGTAGTCCGATGTTGTCAAGATTGCCCCTAATTTTTTTCTTTCAGTTACTGATATTACTGATATATTAGTGAGGTTTTATGTTATTTTTATTTATTTTGCAAACTACTGACTTTAACTTCAAGTGATATGACAATAGGTCACTACCCTGACATAGCATAATGAATAGAACGGGGGTCTACTCAATCTAGTATACGCTACGAATTCTATAAAAGGGCACCAATAAAAAAGGAAGCTTTGCTTTTCAATAGCTTGCACCTGCATTTTTTTAATAGTTACGTAACAAAATACTCAGCTCTTTCAGACATGGCATCAATTAATGAATTGAAGAAAAAAATCCGACCCTCCCTTCATTGAGCGAATAATTTTGGCAAATGCGTGGATTACCAAAGAGGTAATAATAGCATTCCTGACATTGCAACAATGACAGCATTATTTTAAAGTATTGTCCCTAAAGGTAGCCTACTGAATAAGCTGTTTATCCTTGTCTGGGAGGACAAGGCCTTTCAATATCCCCATGCATAAGAAAAGAATAGGCTGGGGCTCTAGTCTGATTTCAAGAAAGGAAAACAATTTCGGGACAGTTGAAAATAATGCTGGGAAATGGAAATTCAAATGATACCGTTTTAAAAACCAGTAATTAGATATGGTTTTAGGACAAGAAGTAGAAGATAATTCATTGCTCGGCAGTCTAATTGATTGTATTTAAAACAGAGTATCTACCTGAGATCTAATAGTACACTGTCAATTAAAACAAATAACTAAATAAACAAACAAATAATGGACCTCTTGACCCAAGACTGTGGGTTTTTATTGTTGAGCACTATTTAATTCTGCTCGAGTATACAGACGAGGTGGGGTGAATGCTTTTAAATGTAAAAGGCCCTTTGTATCACCTCGTGCAAGATTAGGGCGCTTTTATTAAATTTATAGGAGAAGTAAAACCCCGTTCATTGTTTTCATGCTGCAAATGAGTTGTTTAAAGGCTGGAAAAGGATAGTACGGGACTGTAGAGAGTGATTTAAACGAGGAAATTATGATTGAAAATGTAAAAAACGTTGTTAACCTGGCAATAAGAGGCTCGTGAATCTAGTTTTAAAAATGGATATGGCTCTGTGGCTACCGCTACCGGCCGCCAGGCCACGCTGACGATTGCCAGCTAGCTGACGATTGCCAGCTAGCTGACGATTGCCAGCTAGCTGACGATTGCCAGCTAGCTGACGATTGCCAGCTAGCTGACGATTGCCAGCTAGCTGACGATTGCCAGCTAGCTGACGATTGCCAGCTAGCTGACGATTGCCAGCTAGCTGACGATTGCCAGCTAGCTGACGATTGCCAGCTAGCTGACGATTGCCAGCTAGCTGACGATTGCCAGCTAGCTGACGATTGCCAGCTAGCTGACGATTGCCAGCTACCACCCCCCCCCCCAGGTACCCCCCCCCCCAAGGTCCTTTTTGAGGAATGATCACGCCCAAGGCTCCCTTGTAGTTTTTTCTACATTGCTCCCCCCGCAATAGGTCCCTATTTTCTATCAAAAACAACACTAATGATTATTATAAAACTCCAAAATTGGAAACAAATTAATATTTTTTAATATCTGGCTATCCCGGCAAAATATATGAATTATTTGTATATTATATTATGTGGATTGAGATTCTCAGACTTTATTAGATCAATGAGGTGTAAACAAAAAAAAAGGCACGAGCTGGGTGTCGAACCCGATACCTTGCAGTTACCAGGCAATTGCATATCCACTAGACTAATGTGTCACACTGCTAATATCCATGTATTTTTTGTCATATTAATACTTATTGATGTAGATGTAGCAAAAGACGTTTTTCTTTTTCAAAAATAAAAAAGCACTAGCTGGGTGTCGAACCCGATATCCTCCAGTTACCAGGCAATTGCCTTTCCACTAGACTAATGTGTCACACTGCTAATCTCCATGTTTTTTTTCTCCATATTGATACTTATTGATGTAGATGTAGCAAAAGACGTTTTTCTTTTTCAAAAATAAAAAAGCACTAGCTGGGTGTCGAACCCGATATCCTCCAGTTACCAGGCGATTGCCTTTCCACTAGACTAATGTGTCACACTGCTAATCTCCATGTATTTTTTGTCATATTAATACTTATTGATGTAGATGTAGCAAAAGACGTTTTTCTTTTTCAAAAATAAAAAAGCACTAGCTGGGTGTCGAACCCGATATCCTCCAGTTACCAGGCAATTGCCTTTCCACTAGACTAATGTGTCACACTGCTAATCTCTATGTTTTTTTCTCCATATTGATACTTATTGATGTAGATGTAGCAAAAGACGTTTTTCTTTTTCAAAAATAAAAAAGCACTAGCTGGGTGTCGAACCCGATATCCTCCAGTTACCAGGCGATTGCCTTTCCACTAGACTAATGTGTCACACTGCTAATCTCCATGTATTTTTTGTCATATTAATACTTATTGATGTAGATGTAGCAAAAGACGTTTTTCTTTTTCAAAAATAAAAAAGCACTAGCTGGGTGTCGAACCCGATATCCTCCAGTTACCAGGCAATTGCCTTTCCACTAGACTAATGTGTCACACTGCTAATCTCTATGTTTTTTTCTCCATATTGATACTTATTGATGTAGATGTAGCAAAAGACGTTTTTCTTTTTCAAAAATAAAAAAGCACTAGCTGGGTGTCGAACCCGATATCCTCCAGTTACCAGGCGATTGCCTTTCCACTAGACTAATGTGTCACACTGCTAATCTCCATGTATTTTTTGTCATATTAATACTTATTGATGTAGATGTAGCAAAAGACGTTTTTCTTTTTCAAAAATAAAAAAGCACTAGCTGGGTGTCGAACCCGATATCCTCCAGTTACCAGGCAATTGCCTTTCCACTAGACTAATGTGTCACACTGCTAATCTCCATGTTTTTTTCTCCATATTGATACTTATTGATGTAGATGTAGCAAAAGACGTTTTTCTTTTTCAAAAATAAAAAAGCACTAGCTGGGTGTCGAACCCGATATCCTCCAGTTACCAGGCGATTGCCTTTCCACTAGACTAATGTGTCACACTGCTAATCTCCATGTATTTTTTGTCATATTAATACTTATTGATGTAGATGTAGCAAAAGACGTTTTTCTTTTTCAAAAATAAAAAAAGCACTAGCTGGGTGTCGAACCCGATATCCTCCAGTTACCAGGCAATTGCCTATCCACTAGACTAAATGTGTCACACTGCCAATCTCTATGCACTTTTTCATATTGATACTTATTGTTGTAGATGTAGCAAAAGATGTATTCTAATTAACCACTAAGTAATTCAAAAAGCCGCTTGTTAAAAAAGAAAAGAGTATCACATGTTATTTACTCCTTTGTTTAGGAGGTGGGGGGGGGGGGGGGTGTCCCTTTTAACAAAGAGATGGAAAAGTCAATATTATGGGGTGAAAAAAAATAATAATAAAAAAAATAAAGGAGAAGCTGGGAGTCGAACCGAGTACATTGCAATGTGAAGCGATCAGTCTTATCCACAAGACCACTTTGCCTCAGTGATATTCTCTGGTTCGCTTGTTGTTGTTAACACTTTCTGCATGTTAATGACTTTACAAAATATGCCGATCTACTGATTTCACGCTTTCGGGATGCATATTTATTATTATTTTTGTAGTCCGATGTTGTCAAGATTGCCCCTAATTTTTTTCTTTCAGTTACTGATATTACTGATATATTAGTGAGGTTTTATGTTATTTTTATTTATTTTGCAAACTACTGACTTTAACTTCAAGTGATATGACAATAGGTCACTACCCTGACATAGCATAATGAATAGAACGGGGGTCTACTCAATCTAGTATACGCTACGAATTCTATAAAAGGGCACCAATAAAAAAGGAAGCTTTGCTTTTCAATAGCTTGCACCTGCATTTTTTTAATAGTTACGTAACAAAATACTCAGCTCTTTCAGACATGGCATCAATTAATGAATTGAAGAAAAAAATCCGACCCTCCCTTCATTGAGCGAATAATTTTGGCAAATGCGTGGATTACCAAAGAGGTAATAATAGCATTCCTGACATTGCAACAATGACAGCATTATTTTAAAGTATTGTCCCTAAAGGTAGCCTACTGAATAAGCTGTTTATCCTTGTCTGGGAGGACAAGGCCTTTCAATATCCCCATGCATAAGAAAAGAATAGGCTGGGGCTCTAGTCTGATTTCAAGAAAGGAAAACAATTTCGGGACAGTTGAAAATAATGCTGGGAAATGGAAATTCAAATGATACCGTTTTAAAAACCAGTAATTAGATATGGTTTTAGGACAAGAAGTAGAAGATAATTCATTGCTCGGCAGTCTAATTGATTGTACTTAAAACAGAGTATCTACCTGAGATCTAATAGTACACTGTCAATTAAAACAAATAACTAAATAAACAAACAAATAATGGACCTCTTGACCCAAGACTGTGGGTTTTTATTGTTGAGCACTATTTAATTCTGCTCGAGTATACAGACGAGGTGGGGTGAATGCTTTTAAATGTAAAAGGCCCTTTGTATCACCTCGTGCAAGATTAGGGCGCTTTTATTAAATTTATAGGAGAAGTAAAACCCCGTTCATTGTTTTCATGCTGCAAATGAGTTGTTTAAAGGCTGGAAAAGGATAGTACGGGACTGTAGAGAGTGATTTAAACGAGGAAATTATGATTGAAAATGTAAAAAACGTTGTTAACCTGGCAATAAGAGGCTCGTGAATCTAGTTTTAAAAATGGATATGGCTCTGTGGCTACCGCTACCGGCCGCCAGGCCACGCTGACGATTGCCAGCTAGCTGACGATTGCCAGCTAGCTGACGATTGCCAGCTAGCTGACGATTGCCAGCTAGCTGACGATTGCCAGCTAGCTGACGATTGCCAGCTAGCTGACGATTGCCAGCTAGCTGACGATTGCCAGCTAGCTGACGATTGCCAGCTAGCTGACGATTGCCAGCTAGCTGACGATTGCCAGCTAGCTGACGATTGCCAGCTAGCTGACGATTGCCAGCTAGCTGACGATTGCCAGCTAGCTGACGATTGCCAGCTAGCTGACGATTGCCAGCTACCACCCCCCCCCCCAGGTACCCCCCCCCCCCCAAGGTCCTTTTTGAGGAATGATCACGCCCAAGGCTCCCTTGTAGTTTTTTCTACATTGCTCCCCCCGCAATAGGTCCCTATTTTCTATCAAAAACAACACTAATGATTATTATAAAACTCCAAAATTGGAAACAAATTAATATTTTTTAATATCTGGCTATCCCGGCAAAATATATGAATTATTTGTATATTATATTATGTGGATTGAGATTCTCAGACTTTATTAGATCAATGAGGTGTAAACAAAAAAAAAGGCACGAGCTGGGTGTCGAACCCGATACCTTGCAGTTACCAGGCAATTGCATATCCACTAGACTAATGTGTCACACTGCTAATATCCATGTATTTTTTGTCATATTAATACTTATTGATGTAGATGTAGCAAAAGACGTTTTTCTTTTTCAAAAATAAAAAAGCACTAGCTGGGTGTCGAACCCGATATCCTCCAGTTACCAGGCAATTGCCTTTCCACTAGACTAATGTGTCACACTGCTAATCTCCATGTTTTTTTTCTCCATATTGATACTTATTGATGTAGATGTAGCAAAAGACGTTTTTCTTTTTCAAAAATAAAAAAGCACTAGCTGGGTGTCGAACCCGATATCCTCCAGTTACCAGGCGATTGCCTTTCCACTAGACTAATGTGTCACACTGCTAATCTCCATGTATTTTTTGTCATATTAATACTTATTGATGTAGATGTAGCAAAAGACGTTTTTCTTTTTCAAAAATAAAAAAGCACTAGCTGGGTGTCGAACCCGATATCCTCCAGTTACCAGGCAATTGCCTTTCCACTAGACTAATGTGTCACACTGCTAATCTCTATGTTTTTTTCTCCATATTGATACTTATTGATGTAGATGTAGCAAAAGACGTTTTTCTTTTTCAAAAATAAAAAAGCACTAGCTGGGTGTCGAACCCGATATCCTCCAGTTACCAGGCGATTGCCTTTCCACTAGACTAATGTGTCACACTGCTAATCTCCATGTATTTTTTGTCATATTAATACTTATTGATGTAGATGTAGCAAAAGACGTTTTTCTTTTTCAAAAATAAAAAAGCACTAGCTGGGTGTCGAACCCGATATCCTCCAGTTACCAGGCAATTGCCTTTCCACTAGACTAATGTGTCACACTGCTAATCTCTATGTTTTTTTCTCCATATTGATACTTATTGATGTAGATGTAGCAAAAGACGTTTTTCTTTTTCAAAAATAAAAAAGCACTAGCTGGGTGTCGAACCCGATATCCTCCAGTTACCAGGCGATTGCCTTTCCACTAGACTAATGTGTCACACTGCTAATCTCCATGTATTTTTTGTCATATTAATACTTATTGATGTAGATGTAGCAAAAGACGTTTTTCTTTTTCAAAAATAAAAAAGCACTAGCTGGGTGTCGAACCCGATATCCTCCAGTTACCAGGCAATTGCCTTTCCACTAGACTAATGTGTCACACTGCTAATCTCCATGTTTTTTTCTCCATATTGATACTTATTGATGTAGATGTAGCAAAAGACGTTTTTCTTTTTCAAAAATAAAAAAGCACTAGCTGGGTGTCGAACCCGATATCCTCCAGTTACCAGGCGATTGCCTTTCCACTAGACTAATGTGTCACACTGCTAATCTCCATGTATTTTTTGTCATATTAATACTTATTGATGTAGATGTAGCAAAAGACGTTTTTCTTTTTCAAAAATAAAAAAAGCACTAGCTGGGTGTCGAACCCGATATCCTCCAGTTACCAGGCAATTGCCTATCCACTAGACTAAATGTGTCACACTGCCAATCTCTATGCACTTTTTCATATTGATACTTATTGTTGTAGATGTAGCAAAAGATGTATTCTAATTAACCACTAATAGGCCAAGAGCATTAGGTCAAAATAGGCTTAAACCTGGACATTTTTGGTAACAAGCTGATTTTTTCAGGATAGGTCCAGAAATATGTCTAGAATAACATACTAAAAGTCCTCGTGAATCCTCCTTGAGCGTTTTCCGTAATCCAAGATGGCGTCCAAAATGGCCGCCATTTCCTGAATTTCTTATAGCTTTGCAACTAGATCACCAAAATACAAAATTTAAATGTCTAAATATATGTTTTTTAGCATAAGGAACTCATTGAAATACATGTTGATAAATTTTGAAACACACAAGTAGCTATAAACCACTTTAGCCCATCCCGAAATCAGAAATGGCGCCCAAAAATGCCGCCATTTCCTGTATTTCTTATAACTGTGCAATTAGATAACCCAAATACCACATTTAAATGTCTAAATATATGTTTTCAGCATAAGCAACTCAACCAAATACTTATTAATACATTTGTTAACACACAAGTAGCAGTAAAACTACTTGAGCCCTTTCCGAAATAAAAAATGGCACCCCAAATGGCCACTCTTTCCAATTTTATCTCATTGTATTAAAGTAGATACGTTATGAATACAATCAAATGTCTATACTAGAAAAGCACCATTGTAATACATATCAGTACAAATAAACCTTTCATTAAATAATTAAATACTTCTTATACATAAATTATACACACCCACCCACCCACCCACACACATATGCACACATATGGCTGCTTCCATCAGACTGATAGTGTGCAACCGTGAAGAGTACTCAACGTTAGATGGAACTGAAAATGGAGACACATTAGTACCAATTAATGTTGCACGGGCAAAAGTCACAAGGTTTCAAACAGGAAATACACCTCAATAAGGGAGTTTACAGATAGCACATGGTACAAATGACCCCAAATATCCACAGATCTTTTACACATGGAGAAGTTCCACTTTGAGCATATTAGAATTATAACTGCCAAAGTCCTAGATGTGCTTCTAGAATACCTTTTGTTTGCCCTCTTGAAAAGAATACTTCCACCTGCGTATCATAGAATGTCCCGTTGGTGCATAAATGAATAATGTTACATAACTTTCATGAGCGAATATCCAGTATTCATCTCTGTGGGTTTTACCTTTCTGGTACAAATGACCTTTATCTGCCCATGCGCAGATTGTATCTATGAACTGGCTTATAGCACATATGCCATGTCATCTCAGCTAGTCATTTCTGTCGCCAATATTGTTGAAATAGCTGCGTATAAGCACCGGAAGAGTGGCTCACGTAAACAGGTAGACATCTTGAACTGAGCAACATGAGCTTTGTCCTTAATGGAGTGGTTTCATGAAAGTGGCCATGCAGGGTGACCAGTACGAGAATTGAAACTCTGCCCTTCATAAATTTAGACCCCTCCAATCCGAGTACCATCTACACTGCACTATACTTTGCACAGTCACAATGTGAAAAACATAACTTAAGAATATGTGCAGTAACATTTGACCAGCCCTCGTACATCAAGGCGGCAGAGATTGTAGCTTCTTCTCAAGACCTAGGAAAAGTAATCGTCCGTTTTGGTGGATTTAAGCTCCTCATGTCATATCTCGGCAGCATATAGTCCTTGCATGGGCGGAAGTATGCTTGCAGAGCTATGGGAGACAGTGTACGCCACAGGGTCTGTCATACATATGCAATCTGGTCATGCATTTTCCCCTTCTCTTCATGCTCACATTCTTACTTCAGCTGCCCGCATTGGCGTGTTGATGGGTAAACCTGGCGTCTTAGACAGCATAGATAAGGACCACTTAGCAAATCTGTATGGTGCACTCCTCAACCAGGACAAGAAGGTGACTGCTGTACCTGAGAAGAGTGTGTCAAACAGTTAAAGTCAGATCATTTCACAACTCTTTGACCGGGCAGCAGGACACAGTAGGACAGGGAAACTTTGGTTGCAGTATATCCGACATTTATGTGTCTCTTCTGCAATGTTTCATTCCAGCTGAAAGGACAGGGGACTGGAAGCTCCATCTCAGCTGTGTGAGGGAAATGATACAACATTTCCATGCTGCAGGACATCTTCCCTAGTTCATATCAAATCAAGTTTTTACAACAGATGGAAGCTCTAGAGCAAACCATGCCAGGAAATGAATATACACAATTTGCAGAAAAGGGATACTTCACCATCCGCCGTGTGGATTCATTCTGGGGTGGAAACTTCTCTGATCAGACCATTGAGAAGTTCCTGATGCGGCAGCTGAAAACATCTAGAGAAATGACTCGTGGACGTGGAATCACAGACAGTACATTGGCTAAGTGGGTTCATGGACTTCCTCACTGTGTTCCTACCTGTGATGAACTGGAACAGTTCACCGGAGTACACACTGGTATATCAGAGCAGTATAAAGACATACAGCAAAGTATCAGGTCAAGAGACAATAAAGAAAGATGTATCTTTGTTGGATGGCTGCAGGCACATCACCATTTGCTGGATACGAAACTAATTGCCTGGTCTCCTTGTCAACTGGCATCGTCGCTGGCTCATCTGTTAATTGTCATTAAGCTGTACAAATCGGCCTAGTAGCGGCATCCGAAACGATGAATGGTAGGAAGTTAACAGATATCAAGCTACGTACATCGTAAGGACAAAGTGAAGACCATTGGTGCCAAGAGTAAGAGAGTGAAAATCAGGGGACAAAGCACATAAGTCAACTCAACGCTACTGTTCAACAGAATCACATGTGTCCTGAATACCAACACTGAGATGGAATCGTTCTTTGCTTATGAACCTTTTCCCACGCACTTTCCCTTTCAAAGATGGGGTGATGCGGAAGCAAACAAAGAGTTATCTGGGTCTCCTGCTGAATTCGTTCTCCAAGCAATCCAACCTGTCAGAAATGGTCTCTTTGTTTAAGATGATGGTCGCCTACTGCACCCCAAAGCATTATGGAGCTCATTTGACGGTAGTGTTCGATGGATATGGAAGTGCAACTTCGACAAAGGTAGCTGAGACGAATAGCCCAAAGATGTACCTCTTTATTTGATGGTGTTATATGCCAACAAGCACAACCCAAAACAGCTTCCCTTGCCAACAGCAACAATAAGATGAGACTTATACAAACTCTATGTGACAAAATACGTATCAAGCAGGCAGAAGCGGATGCCACTACCCTGATTGTCTCTACAGCACAAGCAGTAGCAGAGTCATACAGGCCCGTTGTTGTCGTTGGTAAGGACACAGACTTACTGGTCATGCTAGTTGCTCCAGCAACCACTTCCACAGATATGCACATGCTATGCCGCAGTAATCCTGTCACGGTCCTGTCAACATTCATGAAATCCAGCATGCCATATAAAACACTTAAGTCAAATCTGACTAGAAATCAGTCAAATCTGACTAGGCATTTAGGGTCTGCTGGGAGTCAACTATGTATAAGTCAATTTAACTATGTTTTTACAGTCAAATATTTTGACTAGAATTTCCAGTCAAAATATTTGACTAGAAAAACAAAGTTAAATTGACTGATTTCTAGTCAGATTTGACTTAATGGCCCTAGTCACTAGGCATTTAGGGTCCGCTGGATATCAACTATATATCAGTCAATTTAACATCAGGCAGTTTCTAGTGTCCCCTATAGGGGACACTAGAAACTGCCTGATGTTTCTTTATGCTTTGGCAGGGTGTGATACGGTCTCTGCAATCTACCGTCAGGGCAGTCGTAAAACTTTCAATATGGTCCACAAGAAACTTGATTATGACTTGCTTGATACATTCGCAGTGGAAGCACCCATTACAAGGTAAACAAAGAACCGGGAACTTGGGGCCAGCAGTTTTGAATATCTTGATGACTACCGTCACACTGCATACACTTAAGCGGGCAATTGGTCGCAGTTCTCTGAGTTCATCCTTTCAGTTAGAAAGTCTACCTCCAACTAGTGCTGCAGCAAAGCAACATCCATACCGCCCATATCTTACAGTCATTATGTATAAAAAGCTTTAGCGACCTTGGTACTAATGTGTCTACATTTTCAGTTCCATCTAATTTTGAGTACTCTTAACGGTTGCACACTGTCAGTCTGATATCGTTGAGGATGATGGAAGCAGCCATATGTGCATGTGGGTGTGTGTGTGTGTACTTTATGCATAAGAAGTGTTTTTTAATTAAAAGATTGTTGTACTGATACGTATTTCAATGGTGCTTTTCTAGTCTAGACATTTGATTATATTCATAACGTATCTACTTTAGTACAATGAGATAAAATTGGATATAATGGCCATTTTGGGTGCCATTTTGGGTGCCATTTTGGGTGCCATGTTGGATTTCGGGAAGGGCTCAAGTGGTTTTACTGCTACTTGTGTGTTTCAAAATTTGTTAATAAGTATTTGGTTGAGTTGCTTATGCTGAAAAACATATATTTAGACATTTAAATTTGGTAATTGGGTTATCTAGTTGCAAAGTTATAAGAAATACAGGAAATGGCGGCAATTTTGGGCGCCATTTTTTATTTCGAAAAGGGCTAAAGTTGATTTATAGCTACTTGTGTGTTTCAAAATTTATCAACATGTATTTTATTGAGTTCCTTATGCTAAAAAACATATATTAAGACATTTACATTTTGTATTTGGGTTATCTAGTTGCAAAGCTATAAGAAATTCAGGACATGGCGGCCATTTTGGACGCCATCTTGGATTGCGGAAAACGCTCAAGGAGGATTTATGAGGACTTTTAGTATGTTAATCTAGACATATTCCTGGACCTATCCTGAAAAAATCAGCTTGTTACCAAAAATGTCCATGTTAAAACTAATGCTCTTGGCCTATAAGTAATTCAAAAAGCCGCTTGTTAAAAAAGAAAAGAGTATCACATGTTATTTACTCCTTTGTTTAGGAGGTGGGGGGGGGGTGTCCCTTTTAACAAAGAGATGGAAAAGTCAATATTATGGGGTGAAAAAAAAATAATAATAAAAAAAATAAAGGAGAAGCTGGGAGTCGAACCGAGTACATTGCAATGTGAAGCGATCAGTCTTATCCACAAGACCACTTTGCCTCAGTGATATTCTCTGGTTCGCTTGTTGTTGTTAACACTTTCTGCATGTTAATGACTTTACAAAATATGCCGATCTACTGATTTCACGCTTTCGGGATGCATATTTATTATTATTTTTGTAGTCCGATGTTGTCAAGATTGCCCCTAATTTTTTTCTTTCAGTTACTGATATTACTGATATATTAGTGAGGTTTTATGTTATTTTTATTTATTTTGCAAACTACTGACTTTAACTTCAAGTGATATGACAATAGGTCACTACCCTGACATAGCATAATGAATAGAACGGGGGTCTACTCAATCTAGTATACGCTACGAATTCTATAAAAGGGCACCAATAAAAAAGGAAGCTTTGCTTTTCAATAGCTTGCACCTGCATTTTTTTAATAGTTACGTAACAAAATACTCAGCTCTTTCAGACATGGCATCAATTAATGAATTGAAGAAAAAAATCCGACCCTCCCTTCATTGAGCGAATAATTTTGGCAAATGCGTGGATTACCAAAGAGGTAATAATAGCATTCCTGACATTGCAACAATGACAGCATTATTTTAAAGTATTGTCCCTAAAGGTAGCCTACTGAATAAGCTGTTTATCCTTGTCTGGGAGGACAAGGCCTTTCAATATCCCCATGCATAAGAAAAGAATAGGCTGGGGCTCTAGTCTGATTTCAAGAAAGGAAAACAATTTCGGGACAGTTGAAAATAATGCTGGGAAATGGAAATTCAAATGATACCGTTTTAAAAACCAGTAATTAGATATGGTTTTAGGACAAGAAGTAGAAGATAATTCATTGCTCGGCAGTCTAATTGATTGTACTTAAAACAGAGTATCTACCTGAGATCTAATAGTACACTGTCAATTAAAACAAATAACTAAATAAACAAACAAATAATGGACCTCTTGACCCAAGACTGTGGGTTTTTATTGTTGAGCACTATTTAATTCTGCTCGAGTATACAGACGAGGTGGGGTGAATGCTTTTAAATGTAAAAGGCCCTTTGTATCACCTCGTGCAAGATTAGGGCGCTTTTATTAAATTTATAGGAGAAGTAAAACCCCGTTCATTGTTTTCATGCTGCAAATGAGTTGTTTAAAGGCTGGAAAAGGATAGTACGGGACTGTAGAGAGTGATTTAAACGAGGAAATTATGATTGAAAATGTAAAAAACGTTGTTAACCTGGCAATAAGAGGCTCGTGAATCTAGTTTTAAAAATGGATATGGCTCTGTGGCTACCGCTACCGGCCGCCAGGCCACGCTGACGATTGCCAGCTAGCTGACGATTGCCAGCTAGCTGACGATTGCCAGCTAGCTGACGATTGCCAGCTAGCTGACGATTGCCAGCTAGCTGACGATTGCCAGCTAGCTGACGATTGCCAGCTAGCTGACGATTGCCAGCTAGCTGACGATTGCCAGCTACCACCCCCCCCCCCCAGGTACCCCCCCCCCCAAGGTCCTTTTTGAGGAATGATCACGCCCAAGGCTCCCTTGTAGTTTTTTCTACATTGCTCCCCCCGCAATAGGTCCCTATTTTCTATCAAAAACAACACTAATGATTATTATAAAACTCCAAAATTGGAAACAAATTAATATTTTTTAATATCTGGCTATCCCGGCAAAATATATGAATTATTTGTATATTATATTATGTGGATTGAGATTCTCAGACTTTATTAGATCAATGAGGTGTAAACAAAAAAAAAGGCACGAGCTGGGTGTCGAACCCGATACCTTGCAGTTACCAGGCAATTGCATATCCACTAGACTAATGTGTCACACTGCTAATATCCATGTATTTTTTGTCATATTAATACTTATTGATGTAGATGTAGCAAAAGACGTTTTTCTTTTTCAAAAATAAAAAAGCACTAGCTGGGTGTCGAACCCGATATCCTCCAGTTACCAGGCAATTGCCTTTCCACTAGACTAATGTGTCACACTGCTAATCTCCATGTTTTTTTTCTCCATATTGATACTTATTGATGTAGATGTAGCAAAAGACGTTTTTCTTTTTCAAAAATAAAAAAGCACTAGCTGGGTGTCGAACCCGATATCCTCCAGTTACCAGGCGATTGCCTTTCCACTAGACTAATGTGTCACACTGCTAATCTCCATGTATTTTTTGTCATATTAATACTTATTGATGTAGATGTAGCAAAAGACGTTTTTCTTTTTCAAAAATAAAAAAGCACTAGCTGGGTGTCGAACCCGATATCCTCCAGTTACCAGGCAATTGCCTTTCCACTAGACTAATGTGTCACACTGCTAATCTCTATGTTTTTTTCTCCATATTGATACTTATTGATGTAGATGTAGCAAAAGACGTTTTTCTTTTTCAAAAATAAAAAAGCACTAGCTGGGTGTCGAACCCGATATCCTCCAGTTACCAGGCGATTGCCTTTCCACTAGACTAATGTGTCACACTGCTAATCTCCATGTATTTTTTGTCATATTAATACTTATTGATGTAGATGTAGCAAAAGACGTTTTTCTTTTTCAAAAATAAAAAAGCACTAGCTGGGTGTCGAACCCGATATCCTCCAGTTACCAGGCAATTGCCTTTCCACTAGACTAATGTGTCACACTGCTAATCTCTATGTTTTTTTCTCCATATTGATACTTATTGATGTAGATGTAGCAAAAGACGTTTTTCTTTTTCAAAAATAAAAAAGCACTAGCTGGGTGTCGAACCCGATATCCTCCAGTTACCAGGCGATTGCCTTTCCACTAGACTAATGTGTCACACTGCTAATCTCCATGTATTTTTTGTCATATTAATACTTATTGATGTAGATGTAGCAAAAGACGTTTTTCTTTTTCAAAAATAAAAAAGCACTAGCTGGGTGTCGAACCCGATATCCTCCAGTTACCAGGCAATTGCCTTTCCACTAGACTAATGTGTCACACTGCTAATCTCCATGTTTTTTTCTCCATATTGATACTTATTGATGTAGATGTAGCAAAAGACGTTTTTCTTTTTCAAAAATAAAAAAGCACTAGCTGGGTGTCGAACCCGATATCCTCCAGTTACCAGGCGATTGCCTTTCCACTAGACTAATGTGTCACACTGCTAATCTCCATGTATTTTTTGTCATATTAATACTTATTGATGTAGATGTAGCAAAAGACGTTTTTCTTTTTCAAAAATAAAAAAAGCACTAGCTGGGTGTCGAACCCGATATCCTCCAGTTACCAGGCAATTGCCTATCCACTAGACTAAATGTGTCACACTGCCAATCTCTATGCACTTTTTCATATTGATACTTATTGTTGTAGATGTAGCAAAAGATGTATTCTAATTAACCACTAAGTAATTCAAAAAGCCGCTTGTTAAAAAAGAAAAGAGTATCACATGTTATTTACTCCTTTGTTTAGGAGGTGGGGGGGGGGGGGGGGTGTCCCTTTTAACAAAGAGATGGAAAAGTCAATATTATGGGGTGAAAAAAAAAAATAATAAAAAAAATAAAGGAGAAGCTGGGAGTCGAACCGAGTACATTGCAATGTGAAGCGATCAGTCTTATCCACAAGACCACTTTGCCTCAGTGATATTCTCTGGTTCGCTTGTTGTTGTTAACACTTTCTGCATGTTAATGACTTTACAAAATATGCCGATCTACTGATTTCACGCTTTCGGGATGCATATTTATTATTATTTTTGTAGTCCGATGTTGTCAAGATTGCCCCTAATTTTTTTCTTTCAGTTACTGATATTACTGATATATTAGTGAGGTTTTATGTTATTTTTATTTATTTTGCAAACTACTGACTTTAACTTCAAGTGATATGACAATAGGTCACTACCCTGACATAGCATAATGAATAGAACGGGGGTCTACTCAATCTAGTATACGCTACGAATTCTATAAAAGGGCACCAATAAAAAAGGAAGCTTTGCTTTTCAATAGCTTGCACCTGCATTTTTTTAATAGTTACGTAACAAAATACTCAGCTCTTTCAGACATGGCATCAATTAATGAATTGAAGAAAAAAATCCGACCCTCCCTTCATTGAGCGAATAATTTTGGCAAATGCGTGGATTACCAAAGAGGTAATAATAGCATTCCTGACATTGCAACAATGACAGCATTATTTTAAAGTATTGTCCCTAAAGGTAGCCTACTGAATAAGCTGTTTATCCTTGTCTGGGAGGACAAGGCCTTTCAATATCCCCATGCATAAGAAAAGAATAGGCTGGGGCTCTAGTCTGATTTCAAGAAAGGAAAACAATTTCGGGACAGTTGAAAATAATGCTGGGAAATGGAAATTCAAATGATACCGTTTTAAAAACCAGTAATTAGATATGGTTTTAGGACAAGAAGTAGAAGATAATTCATTGCTCGGCAGTCTAATTGATTGTATTTAAAACAGAGTATCTACCTGAGATCTAATAGTACACTGTCAATTAAAACAAATAACTAAATAAACAAACAAATAATGGACCTCTTGACCCAAGACTGTGGGTTTTTATTGTTGAGCACTATTTAATTCTGCTCGAGTATACAGACGAGGTGGGGTGAATGCTTTTAAATGTAAAAGGCCCTTTGTATCACCTCGTGCAAGATTAGGGCGCTTTTATTAAATTTATAGGAGAAGTAAAACCCCGTTCATTGTTTTCATGCTGCAAATGAGTTGTTTAAAGGCTGGAAAAGGATAGTACGGGACTGTAGAGAGTGATTTAAACGAGGAAATTATGATTGAAAATGTAAAAAACGTTGTTAACCTGGCAATAAGAGGCTCGTGAATCTAGTTTTAAAAATGGATATGGCTCTGTGGCTACCGCTACCGGCCGCCAGGCCACGCTGACGATTGCCAGCTAGCTGACGATTGCCAGCTAGCTGACGATTGCCAGCTAGCTGACGATTGCCAGCTAGCTGACGATTGCCAGCTAGCTGACGATTGCCAGCTAGCTGACGATTGCCAGCTAGCTGACGATTGCCAGCTAGCTGACGATTGCCAGCTAGCTGACGATTGCCAGCTAGCTGACGATTGCCAGCTACCACCCCCCCCCCCCCCCAGGTACCCCCCCCCCCCCCCAAGGTCCTTTTTGAGGAATGATCACGCCCAAGGCTCCCTTGTAGTTTTTTCTACATTGCTCCCCCCGCAATAGGTCCCTATTTTCTATCAAAAACAACACTAATGATTATTATAAAACTCCAAAATTGGAAACAAATTAATATTTTTTAATATCTGGCTATCCCGGCAAAATATATGAATTATTTGTATATTATATTATGTGGATTGAGATTCTCAGACTTTATTAGATCAATGAGGTGTAAACAAAAAAAAAGGCACGAGCTGGGTGTCGAACCCGATACCTTGCAGTTACCAGGCAATTGCATATCCACTAGACTAATGTGTCACACTGCAAATATCCATGTATTTTTTGTCATATTAATACTTATTGATGTAGATGTAGCAAAAGACGTTTTTCTTTTTCAAAAATAAAAAAGCACTAGCTGGGTGTCGAACCCGATATCCTCCAGTTACCAGGCAATTGCCTTTCCACTAGACTAATGTGTCACACTGCTAATCTCCATGTTTTTTTTCTCCATATTGATACTTATTGATGTAGATGTAGCAAAAGACGTTTTTCTTTTTCAAAAATAAAAAAGCACTAGCTGGGTGTCGAACCCGATATCCTCCAGTTACCAGGCGATTGCCTTTCCACTAGACTAATGTGTCACACTGCTAATCTCCATGTATTTTTTGTCATATTAATACTTATTGATGTAGATGTAGCAAAAGACGTTTTTCTTTTTCAAAAATAAAAAAGCACTAGCTGGGTGTCGAACCCGATATCCTCCAGTTACCAGGCAATTGCCTTTCCACTAGACTAATGTGTCACACTGCTAATCTCTATGTTTTTTTCTCCATATTGATACTTATTGATGTAGATGTAGCAAAAGACGTTTTTCTTTTTCAAAAATAAAAAAGCACTAGCTGGGTGTCGAACCCGATATCCTCCAGTTACCAGGCGATTGCCTTTCCACTAGACTAATGTGTCACACTGCTAATCTCCATGTATTTTTTGTCATATTAATACTTATTGATGTAGATGTAGCAAAAGACGTTTTTCTTTTTCAAAAATAAAAAAGCACTAGCTGGGTGTCGAACCCGATATCCTCCAGTTACCAGGCAATTGCCTTTCCACTAGACTAATGTGTCACACTGCTAATCTCTATGTTTTTTTCTCCATATTGATACTTATTGATGTAGATGTAGCAAAAGACGTTTTTCTTTTTCAAAAATAAAAAAGCACTAGCTGGGTGTCGAACCCGATATCCTCCAGTTACCAGGCGATTGCCTTTCCACTAGACTAATGTGTCACACTGCTAATCTCCATGTATTTTTTGTCATATTAATACTTATTGATGTAGATGTAGCAAAAGACGTTTTTCTTTTTCAAAAATAAAAAAGCACTAGCTGGGTGTCGAACCCGATATCCTCCAGTTACCAGGCAATTGCCTTTCCACTAGACTAATGTGTCACACTGCTAATCTCCATGTTTTTTTCTCCATATTGATACTTATTGATGTAGATGTAGCAAAAGACGTTTTTCTTTTTCAAAAATAAAAAAGCACTAGCTGGGTGTCGAACCCGATATCCTCCAGTTACCAGGCGATTGCCTTTCCACTAGACTAATGTGTCACACTGCTAATCTCCATGTATTTTTTGTCATATTAATACTTATTGATGTAGATGTAGCAAAAGACGTTTTTCTTTTTCAAAAATAAAAAAAGCACTAGCTGGGTGTCGAACCCGATATCCTCCAGTTACCAGGCAATTGCCTATCCACTAGACTAAATGTGTCACACTGCCAATCTCTATGCACTTTTTCATATTGATACTTATTGTTGTAGATGTAGCAAAAGATGTATTCTAATTAACCACTAAGTAATTCAAAAAGCCGCTTGTTAAAAAAGAAAAGAGTATCACATGTTATTTACTCCTTTGTTTAGGAGGTGGGGGGGGGGGGTGTCCCTTTTAACAAAGAGATGGAAAAGTCAATATTATGGGGTGAAAAAAAATAATAATAAAAAAAATAAAGGAGAAGCTGGGAGTCGAACCGAGTACATTGCAATGTGAAGCGATCAGTCTTATCCACAAGACCACTTTGCCTCAGTGATATTCTCTGGTTCGCTTGTTGTTGTTAACACTTTCTGCATGTTAATGACTTTACAAAATATGCCGATCTACTGATTTCACGCTTTCGGGATGCATATTTATTATTATTTTTGTAGTCCGATGTTGTCAAGATTGCCCCTAATTTTTTTCTTTCAGTTACTGATATTACTGATATATTAGTGAGGTTTTATGTTATTTTTATTTATTTTGCAAACTACTGACTTTAACTTCAAGTGATATGACAATAGGTCACTACCCTGACATAGCATAATGAATAGAACGGGGGTCTACTCAATCTAGTATACGCTACGAATTCTATAAAAGGGCACCAATAAAAAAGGAAGCTTTGCTTTTCAATAGCTTGCACCTGCATTTTTTTAATAGTTACGTAACAAAATACTCAGCTCTTTCAGACATGGCATCAATTAATGAATTGAAGAAAAAAAATCCGACCCTCCCTTCATTGAGCGAATAATTTTGGCAAATGCGTGGATTACCAAAGAGGTAATAATAGCATTCCTGACATTGCAACAATGACAGCATTATTTTAAAGTATTGTCCCTAAAGGTAGCCTACTGAATAAGCTGTTTATCCTTGTCTGGGAGGACAAGGCCTTTCAATATCCCCATGCATAAGAAAAGAATAGGCTGGGGCTCTAGTCTGATTTCAAGAAAGGAAAACAATTTCGGGACAGTTGAAAATAATGCTGGGAAATGGAAATTCAAATGATACCGTTTTAAAAACCAGTAATTAGATATGGTTTTAGGACAAGAAGTAGAAGATAATTCATTGCTCGGCAGTCTAATTGATTGTATTTAAAACAGAGTATCTACCTGAGATCTAATAGTACACTGTCAATTAAAACAAATAACTAAATAAACAAACAAATAATGGACCTCTTGACCCAAGACTGTGGGTTTTTATTGTTGAGCACTATTTAATTCTGCTCGAGTATACAGACGAGGTGGGGTGAATGCTTTTAAATGTAAAAGGCCCTTTGTATCACCTCGTGCAAGATTAGGGCGCTTTTATTAAATTTATAGGAGAAGTAAAACCCCGTTCATTGTTTTCATGCTGCAAATGAGTTGTTTAAAGGCTGGAAAAGGATAGTACGGGACTGTAGAGAGTGATTTAAACGAGGAAATTATGATTGAAAATGTAAAAAACGTTGTTAACCTGGCAATAAGAGGCTCGTGAATCTAGTTTTAAAAATGGATATGGCTCTGTGGCTACCGCTGACGATTGCCAGCTAGCTGACGATTGCCAGCTACCACCCCCCCCCCCCCCCAGGTACCCCCCCCCCCCCCAAGGTCCTTTTTGAGGAATGATCACGCCCAAGGCTCCCTTGTAGTTTTTTCTACATTGCTCCCCCCGCAATAGGTCCCTATTTTCTATCAAAAACAACACTAATGATTATTATAAAACTCCAAAATTGGAAACAAATTAATATTTTTTAATATCTGGCTATCCCGGCAAAATATATGAATTATTGTGTATATTATATTATGTGGATTGAGATTCTCAGACTTTATTAGATCAATGAGGTGTAAACAAAAAAAAAGGCACTAGCTGGGTGTCGAACCCGATACCTTGCAGTTACCAGGCAATTGCATATCCACTAGACTAATGTGTCACACTGCTAATATCCATGTATTTTTTGTCATATTAATACTTATTGATGTAGATGTAGCAAAAGACGTTTTTCTTTTTCAAAAATAAAAAAGCACTAGCTGGGTGTCGAACCCGATATCCTCCAGTTACCAGGCAATTGCCTTTCCACTAGACTAATGTGTCACACTGCTAATCTCCATGTTTTTTTTCTCCATATTGATACTTATTGATGTAGATGTAGCAAAAGACGTTTTTCTTTTTCAAAAATAAAAAAGCACTAGCTGGGTGTCGAACCCGATATCCTCCAGTTACCAGGCGATTGCCTTTCCACTAGACTAATGTGTCACACTGCTAATCTCCATGTATTTTTTGTCATATTAATACTTATTGATGTAGATGTAGCAAAAGACGTTTTTCTTTTTCAAAAATAAAAAAGCACTAGCTGGGTGTCGAACCCGATATCCTCCAGTTACCAGGCAATTGCCTTTCCACTAGACTAATGTGTCACACTGCTAATCTCCATGTTTTTTTCTCCATATTGATACTTATTGATGTAGATGTAGCAAAAGACGTTTTTCTTTTTCAAAAATAAAAAAGCACTAGCTGGGTGTCGAACCCGATATCCTCCAGTTACCAGGCGATTGGCTTTCCACTAGACTAATGTGTCACACTGCTAATCTCCATGTATTTTTTGTCATATTAATACTTATTGATGTAGATGTAGCAAAAGACGTTTTTCTTTTTCAAAAATAAAAAAGCACTAGCTGGGTGTCGAACCCGATATCCTCCAGTTACCAGGCAATTGCCTTTCCACTAGACTAATGTGTCACACTGCTAATCTCTATGTTTTTTTCTCCATATTGATACTTATTGATGTAGATGTAGCAAAAGACGTTTTTCTTTTTCAAAAAATAAAAAAGCACTAGCTGGGTGTCGAACCCGATATCCTCCAGTTACCAGGCGATTGCCTTTCCACTAGACTAATGTGTCACACTGCTAATCTCCATGTATTTTTTGTCATATTAATACTTATTGATGTAGATGTAGCAAAAGACGTTTTTCTTTTTCAAAAATAAAAAAGCACTAGCTGGGTGTCGAACCCGATATCCTCCAGTTACCAGGCAATTGCCTTTACACTAGACTAATGTGTCACACTGCTAATCTCCATGTTTTTTTCTCCATATTGATACTTATTGATGTAGATGTAGCAAAAGACGTTTTTCTTTTTCAAAAATAAAAAAGCACTAGCTGGGTGTCGAACCCGATATCCTCCAGTTACCAGGCGATTGCCTTTCCACTAGACTAATGTGTCACACTGCTAATCTCCATGTATTTTTTGTCATATTAATACTTATTGATGTAGATGTAGCAAAAGACGTTTTTCTTTTTCAAAAATAAAAAAGCACTAGCTGGGTGTCGAACCCGATATCCTCCAGTTACCAGGCGATTGCCTTTCCACTAGACTAATGTGTCACACTGCTAATCTCCATGTATTTTTTGTCATATTAATACTTATTGATGTAGATGTAGCAAAAGAGGTTTTTCTTTTTCAAAAATAAAAAAGCACTAGCTGGGTGTCGAACCCGATATCCTCCAGTTACCAGGCAATTGCCTTTCCACTAGACTAATGTGTCACACTGCTAATCTCCATGTTTTTTTCTCCATATTGATACTTATTGATGTAGATGTAGCAAAAGACGTTTTTCTTTTTCAAAAATAAAAAAGCACTAGCTGGGTGTCGAACCCGATATCCTCCAGTTACCAGGCGATTGCCTTTCTACTAGACTAATGTGTCACACTGCTAATCTCCATGCATTTTTTGTCATATTAATACTTATTGATGTAGATGTAGCAAAAGACGTTTTTCTTTTTCAAAAATAAAAAAGCACTAGCTGGGTGTCGAACCCAATACCCTCCAGTTACCAGGCAATTGCCTATCCACTAGACTAATGTGTCACACTGATAATCTCCATTCATTTTTTGTCATATTAATACTTAGTGATGTAGATGTAGCAAAAGACGTTTTTCTTTTTCAAAAATAAAAAAGCACTAGCTGGGTGTCGAACCCAATACCCTCCAGTTACCAGGCAATTGCCTATCCACTAGACTAAATGTTTCACACTGCCAATCGCTATGTATTTTTTCATATTGATACTTATTGTTGTAGATGTAGCAAAAGATGTATTCTAACGACTAAGTAATTCAAAAAGTCGCTTGTTAAAAAAAAAAAGAGTATCACATGTTATTTACTCCTTTAATTAGGAGGTGGGGGGGGGGTGTCCCCTTTAAAAAAGAGATGGAAAAGTCAATATCATGGGGTGAAGAAAAATAATAAAGGAGAAGCTGGGAGTCGAACCGAATACATTGCATTGTGAAGCGATCAGTCTCATCCACAAGACCACTTTGCCTCAGTGCTATTCTCTGGTTCGCTTGTTGTTGTTAACACTTTCTGCATGTTAATGACATTACAAAATATGCCGATTTACAGATTTCACGCTTTCGGGAGGCATATTTATTATTATTTTTGTAGTCCGATGTTGTCAAGATTGCCCCTAATTTTTTTCTTTCAGTTACTGATATTACTGATATATTAGTGAGGTTTTATGTTATTTTCATTTATTCTGCAAACTACTGACTTTAAATTAAAGTGATATGACAATAGGTCACTGCCCTGACATAGCTAGAACACGGGTCTATTCAATTTAGTATACGCTACGAATTCTATAAAAGGGCACCAATGAATAAGGAAGCTTGGCTTTTCAATAGCTTGCACCTGCATTTTTTGAATAGTTACGTAACAAACTACTCAGCTCTTTCAGACATGGCATCAATTAATGAACTGAAGAAAAAAAATCCGACCCTCCCTTCATTGAGCGAATACTTTTGGCAAATGCGTGGATTACCAAAGAGGTAATAATAGCATTCCTGACATTGCAACAATGACAGCAGTATTTTAAAGTATTGTCCCTAAAGGTAGCCTACTGAATAAGCTATTTATCCTTGTCGGGGAGGACAAGGCCTTTCAATATCCCCATGCATAAGAAAAGAATAGGCTGGGGCTCTAGTCTGATTTCAAGAAAGGA
>JAVYIG010006720.1:77500-112763 GCA_035222895.1 Strongylocentrotus droebachiensis | reverse complement strand
TACATGTAAATGTATCCTTGTTGATCGGTAACCCATTTATCAGTATGATAAAAGTAACTTGTATATTTGATACTTCTTATTTTGTACAAATATCATCGAATGGTGTAAGATAATTGATATACTCTAGAATCTAACTTGTTAGATCTAGAATCTAGTCCATAACTTGTTAATCATCAAACCGTTAGGCCCAACTTGGTTCTTTTTTTTTTACTTCCTATGAGGCTGGTAATATGTAAATATTCAAAGTTCTAGTAGACTGCACCCTGTAAATGATGACGAATCACAAGTAAGATCTTCGATTCAATCTGTTATTAACGGGTCAAAATGAATGATTTTGTAAATACATTTTAAATATACAAGAGCCTTAATTTATACTACGCATCACATCTCATCGAGTTAGCTGAGCTAGCTGGGGAGCTGAGAGTGAGATGATGTCGCAAACATCGAGGCATTTCTTTGAGGATTTCCCACCTCCCAACAATTTTGAACATACAACCAGACAAGTTGAAAGTTTTGTAAAGCAACATCAAACTGGCTGCAAAAATGTGGTCCTCATTACGGTAAGAGCTCGGCGACAGTAACAGTAATCATTTACAACCCCAGTGAAAAAAGCGAATTTTCCTGTGACCTCCATAGAGAAATCACAAATTGAATGATTGTTGTCCATTTTTGAAGACGAAAAGGCCCTATTTTCCAGTATTCAAATCAGTTCGAAATTGGTATCAGTGGAAAGAACAGTATTTGAATATGTGATTTCCACCCGAGATGGTGTGTAATCAAAGTTTGTTTACCTCGTAGTAGGGAGGCCAATGCCCAAATCTAACTTTTTAATTACGAATTTGTTTAAAATAAAACAAAGATTAAAAGAAAGCATTTACTTTCACTAAGAAAACTCACCCATCTGCAGACTCCAGAAGTTCCATAAAATAGGAGATATCCAGCTTTTAAGCACTCCCTTCCTTCTACGCTTGGCCGTACGCAAGAGCCTTGAAACAATCAATTTCATGGTCCCAAAAATTACGTCGAGAATTAGACAGGCCCGAGGGAATGGGCGTGTCATCATGGTCATTGCCCGGACAACAAGTTCAAAACTTCGCGCGAAAGTGCATTCATCATCACCGGCTAGCCTTGAATTAGTCGCACACACCGACACAGTACTACAGGCCGTCCACGTACGGTAATTGCATGCAAGCCGCAATCGAGCCATGCTAGCCATGCCATAATGAGAGAAAGCTCGAAAACCACTCATTGTAAATTAAGAAAATGATTGAAATAAATAAATAGGCCTACCTTAGTTTTGATATGTATTCCAATTATTTCCTCATGAGTAAAGATCAATCTGACACTGCAAAAATCCAACAGTTGCAGCGAACACAATACGATCGATAAATCCAACATTTGCAGCGAACACAATACGGAATCAAACATAGTCCAATAGGACTGCACGCATTGATAGACGTGTACTGACGGAGATATTTCTCTCCCTCTCTCTCTCTCACTAACCATGATGATATCATACACTAAAACACACACGTTCAAATCATGGCATTCATTACACTTCTCAATTGGAGTATAGACTGCTCACGTAGACTTTTTTTTTTTACTGAAATGTCTTTTTTTACACTTCTCATACATTACTGCACGACACTGGTGTCTAGTGCTGAGAAAAAGGTACTATGTGCGAGACTACGTCAAATTTGTTTTGCGCGCGATGAGACCGGACCTCATACATATTCATATTATGATGTCGCAAGACTTCTATTTTGGGCTGGAACAATGACGTCTTTGTCACAGTTTTGCTCCCCAATTTGAGATGGCTCTAGCTATGGGGCTCAAACCAACGCAAGATTGACAAAAACATCGTACTCTATCTACCTTTGATTGTGCAGTTTGTAAAAATCTGCAATTAAAAAGATATAATCCTTTTTCGTTATATTTTCTAGTTGTTAAAAGTGACATTTGAACACAACTGATATGTTAATCTCTATCAAAAGTTCTTTGATATTAAATTGATTCCATATTTTTAGGCGCTACCTTCCGTCATTGAGAAGGATTTTAGTGAGCTAACCTCATCGCCCTCTAGGACCCTTCTAGTTTCTCTTGTCCGTCCGTTATTTTTGTCTGCTAACAGAATTATTGGATCTAAAAACGTCAAAATCTGCAAGATCGTCAACAAAGGGTGAAAGACTGTTACAGATCCGTGATTATAGGCCTAGGTATGTTGTGGAGTGTGTAATTGTGTATTTGTTATACATTTGATTCCATAGATATTTGTTTTCTTTTTTTTCCCCTTTTTTTTCTTCTGGTAATTTTCTGACTTGGACGACGAGCGCACAAATCGTAGGCGTAGAAGCCTTACGCCCGGGCATTGGCCTCCCTACTCGTAGGAGCATTTCTTTGCACACTTAGCGCATTTTCAAAGACGATTTCACGTGTTGTAGACCGCGGAGCGAGACCGCGTGAGCAGATGCCCAAAATTTGTTCATATGACCAAACCAAATCTGAGTACCCTCCCCCCCCCCCCCGATGTAAATCTATAGACCTTGTTAATCATAATTTAGGTCACACTCTCAGTCACACATGTCAGAATTTTACCAAAAGACAAGGTCAAGGAAACTGTCAGTGTCACCTTAATTGGGCTTAGGTAGGGGTCTAGATCTAAATTAATGTTTTATAATGATCTAGATCTAGACCCTATCTATTTTTGTATGACATTGCTACCATTGTACAAATGAAAATAATGCTCACAACACACAAAATTGACAATAATATACCTTCTCAGACTTCTTGATACCAACATTTTCCCTGAACTTCAATGAATTGATGTCTGTTCAGCCGATTCAATTGAGTCTTTGCAAGCCGAACCTTGCCCTTGCAGAAGCCAGAACAGCTCAGTCGCTATCTGGTGAAGATCACACACACGTCACGGGCCTCTGAAATGAATCTGGCCGTCCCCAGGTCAATCACGAGCACACGAGAGGTGTTTTTTGTAATGTTTATCGTCAAAATATGATTTCGGCCAGCAGAATGTATTGCTCTGTTTGTCTGCATGTGCTCAGATCATGCACTTACGCATTGATTGCTGAAGAAATGGTTACTGCACTGCCAACAAAATGTTTTTAGGGACAAATCGAGTTTCACGAACTGGACGCGTGTATGTAGTTAGTCTTGATTCATGCTAAAGATTTTTTTTTTTTTTTTGGGGGGGGGGAGAAATAATATAATGTCATTTTTATTAAAATAGACTCTACATGTAAATGTATCCTTGTTGATCGGTAACCCATTTATCAGTATGATAAAAGTAACTTGTATATTTGATACTTCTTATTTTGTACAAATATCATCGAATGGTGTAAGATAATTGATATACTCTAGAATCTAACTTGTTAGATCTAGAATCTAGTCCATAACTTGTTAATCATCAAACCGTTAGGCCCAACTTGGTTCTTTTTTTTTTACTTCCTATGAGGCTGGTAATATGTAAATATTCAAAGTTCTAGTAGACTGCACCTGTAAATGATGACGAATCACAAGTAAGATCTTCGATTCAATCTGTTATTAACGGGTCAAAATGAATGATTTTGTAAATACATTTTTAAATATACAAGAGCCTTAATTTATACTACGCATCACATCTCATCGAGTTAGCTGAGCTAGCTGGGGAGCTGAGAGTGAGATGATGTCGCAAACATCGAGGCATTTCTTTGAGATTTCCCACCTCCCAACAATTTTGAACATACAACCAGACAAGTTGAAAGTTTTGTAAAGCAACATCAAACTGGCTGCAAAAATGTGGTCCTCATTACGGTAAGAGCTCGGCGACAGTAACAGTAATCATTTACAATGTCCTGATTTTGTTGTTTGTCCGTAATCCATCGGATACTCGCGATCATTATGAACCGAAACTCCTGGGCACTTGATTTTGAAGGTTCCGCTAGTTCCTGCTACATGTATTCTTATGCAAATAAACATTATAAAGTCTTAGAAAATCAGATGAACGGCCCTGCCCCCCCCCCCCCCCCCCCCTCGTGACCTTGTCAAAACTTGCTTTGGCCATTGTTTCAATATTAAATCAATTTTCCATATCACCTGTCGGTTGATTACTGTGTTTGAGAGAGAGAGAGATCGAGGGAGATTAGAGATTCAGAAAGAATGATTGAATGAGATAGATGGGGGAGAGAGAGAAGAGACTTAGGTTAGAGTCAGATCGATGTCGGGATGTTGGAGATGAAGAAGAACTTGTTTTTTTTCATGACCATGTTATAGAGATCTACCATTTAAAAAAAAATATATTATTAATTGACCTAGGCTGGGGCTACCGGTATGCGTGAGTCAAACAAAATTGACATCTTCCATGATCATGCACTGAAAGATCACATTTATGAGTGAGTGACATTGTCAAACGTGTACGTGGCCAAGAAGAATAAACTTGGAAGTCAGAGATCATTCATGTGATCTATATAAGTACAATACCGCCCAGAAGTTATTGGGCATGTTTTTGCGGGGCGGGTTTTCCCCGATAGGTACTTCACGATAAAATCACGATAAAATATCGATGAAATACTGATAGAATCACGATAAAAATCACGATAATTTGCACACTAGTGACTGATTTCCTCTATCGGGGGATGCGTGTAACCCGCCTAATTCCCCGATATCTATCGTGTTTCATGGTGCGCGTATTTGCAACTAGTCATGTCCTCTGCAAGCGCATGTCTTGCTCATCGCGCGCGCTAAGTCTTGATATGTATGATTTGTACGCGCAGTTCCGTATGTGTCTTTGTTTACGTCACAATAGAAAGTATTCACGAGTAAACATTACACACAGTTAAATACTAGTAAAAGCCGGCGCGAAATCACTGACACTGGGCGCGGATAAGCATCGGGTGCTGATGCGGTGAAGCAACGAGTAGATCTAACTATATTAAAGTTGCACAAACTTGCATGATTTGCATTCATTGAAATTAATATAATTGTGAGCACAATACCTTTCATTTTCACTGCCATATTTTCTGTTCGCCTACTCCAGATATGCATATCTCATTCCACAACCATGAAAGTGGTGAATAAATTCAATTCAATTCAATTCAACCTCCACCAAATAAAAAAAAAAATATTCCCAAGATCGTCGCTTCAGAAAACACGCACGCGATCAGATTCTTTCATTTGCCCTATCAGTATCACTGACAAGACTGCCGTAAGAAGGGTCTCCACCCCTAAAATGAAAACGTCCAATCATGGACAGTCTTTCCTACTGGTCACAGCGTAAAAGTTGCCGGGTGGACTAGTAACCAAGGTTACCAAAACACGCGTAAATAAACATTTTTAGTCGACGGCATTGGATGATTGATAAATAATAAAATCTGTAAAAATGGCATGGATCAATACTGTCTTCGGAGTGTGGATTAGACCAGAGTTGAATTAACAGGAAAACATGTAGGAGAGAGGGAGATAATTGAGAGGGAGGTAGTGTTGAGCTGGAGATAGATGAAGATATTATTCGAGAAGGAAAGGAGTTATGATCGAGGTCAGGCATGGGAAAAAAAAATGGATAATTATCGACTTCACAGGGTTGACTAAATATAAGTAGGCAAGACACCAATACGTTAGTCTATTTTCCGTACACCTTTCTACTTCCACTCCTTATTCATCGACACTAGACGAAAACGTTCATGGGTGGAGAAATGTGACAAAAGAAGAGGGTGAGAGCATGGACCTACGTATTTGGAGAGCAAGAGAGATGAGAGGAAATCCCACTAGTATCTTCACGAGGGGGGGGGGGGGACTACACGTAATAGAGAGAGAGAGAGAGAGAGAGAAGAAAAATGTTTGATGGGAGCGCAGGCTAGCGAAATAATACTAAGGAGACATTTACGTACATTTACTTTTGAGAAATAAACAGTAGGATTATGTCTGCCACATGCGTTGAGAGCTGGCTCCCTCGGCTGACACGTCGTAAATAACAAAGATAACATTCAATGACATTTTTAACCGAAGATTGAAAACTAGGTCATTCACACTTCTTTTTCTTTTTATCATTTATAATTACTTTGTACGATGGCGATGTTAAAAAATTGGATGTTGGAAAGGAAGAACAAAAATTGGATCGTAGATTAAATGACATTGATTTGCAAAACTGGAACGATGAAGTTCATGAAGTTCATGTTTCAATTACAGAATTTTTAAACAGGTAATCGGTTTGGAAGAATATATGTTAAAGTTGGATTTCAGTGATAGAACATCTCTTTGTAAATATCGATGTGGTAATAGTAAGCTGCCCTGCCGTCTGCACCTGACCGTCACTAAAGACAGCCTCTAGAAATTGTAGAATTGTGTTCCATATGTGATCTCAAAGTACAAGATGATGCATTTCATTATGTTCTCGTATGTCCAGCCTTTGGCTTTGATTAACATTCGCAATTATTTGTTAAGAGATAGTTAGTCAATTTAAGATTAAGAATTAAAACAAACCTTTCAACCTTTTAGATTCATTCATGGTTTGCTGCTTCGCATTAGAATATGATATAGATTTTATTTTTAAAAGCAGACCCGTATCACTATCATTCGCGAAGTTGTGTTTTATTTTTGTGGACATTTTTACAATAATAGCTCCTGTTCTAGTCCCTCTAACGTTTATTCGCGCTAATAATATTTATAATTAATTTGCCTGATGTTGCATTCAATTCATTTATGGTTTGCTGCTTCGCAATCGGATATAAAATAAATGATAATTTTAAAAGCAAACTCGTATCATTGGCGACGCAGGGGGGGGGGGGGGGGAGGGGAGAAGAAAAGAAAAGAAAAGGAAGGAGGGGGAAAAGAAGAAGAGTAAATCTAAAAATAAAATAAAAACAAGCAGAGAACTTCATCAATCGGAAATTCTAATTTTTTCGCCAATGAATTGAATGAGAGGCGTACATTTCAAAATGTGTTTCACGTGTTTCTAAACAAAGGGCAAACGAAGGAGAAGAAAAAGAAGAATGGTGAGATGAAGAAGCAGAGGAGGGGGAGAAGAAAAAGAAGAAGGGGGAGATGAAGAAGCAGAGGGGGAGAGAAGAAAAGGAAGGAGAAGAAAAAGAAGAAGGGGAGAAGAAAAGGAAGGAGAAGAAAAAGAAGGGGAGGATGAAGAAGCAGAGGGGGAGGGAGAAGAAAAGGAAGGAGAAGAAAAAAGAAAAGGGGAGAACAAAAGGAAGGAAAAGAAAAAAGAAGGAAAAGAAAATAGACACACGAAACAAGTAGAGAACTTCATCAATCGGAAATTCTAATTTTTTCGCCAATGAATTGAATGTTTAAATGACAAGAGAGCTTGCGTACATTTCATATTATGTTTCAAGTCTTTCTAAACAATGGGTTTGGAGTCGAGGTGTCTGGCAACATGTGGTTATCTCAGAAGTTAGTATAAACAGATCATGTTCGCGCCGTAAGATCACGTGATCATAGTAGTGATGATTGAACCTTCGAGAGAAAACTAAGCGCGTGCATTTTTTAAATCTTTACCTCATCATCTTTTCTGTTTTTTATTTCTTTGTTTTACCTTTTCTCGAAATATAAATATGTGTACATGTATGTATTCCCTTCGCTTGTTCCTTACGGTTCAAGGAGAATTACCCCCTTGCACAATCACCCCCTTTGTTTAATTCCTTGTTTTTCTTGCTATCAATTCGATCAATCATTTTTTTGTTGTTTATCCTTATTTCTTACCATATGTAGATCTTTGTTAAGCCGTTATTATTTATTATTATTATCATTATTAATCATTCTTCTGGTTTATTCCTTCGTAAATGTGTTTTAATACTTTATGTTTTTCTTAGATTTCTTTCTATCATTTTATATTTTGTCCTCAATCCTCGTGTATTTCTTTGTTATTTCCTTATGTATTACTCCAATTTTGATTACGGGAGCTTGCCAACCCAGGTATGTGTACATGTATTTAGCTTGCATGCAAACTGAATGTCATAAAATGGAGATCGAGATCGAGGGGTTTTCCAATTCCGGGAATCACTGAGCGCGCGCACTACATATCAAATTTCAACTACTTTGTGGACCACGAGGTACATTGGCTGATCGAGATCGCGTTGCTTTTGTTTTTGATAATACTGGTTTATGAAAATGCCGTTTGCGGTCTGTGGCAAAATTTGTAATGTGTAGGGACAGGGTCAACCGATTGGTATTATGAATGAATAAAATAATAATATTTTTTTATTTATTTGGAGTTACGGATCCTTTATTTATTCTGTTAATTTTCAATTCTCTATCTCTCTTAATTATCTTTGTCTGATATATTTCACTCTTCACTCCCTTCCCTCTTTCTTTTCTGTCCCTGTCACACTAACGGTACCCCTCCGCCTCTTCTCTCCTCTTCCCTTAATTCTTCATGCCTTCCTGAAAATCTCACAACATACACATAATTCTTCTAGAAATAACAGCCGCATTTATCCATAAATTCTAAGATTCTAACCACATATTAGATCTGATATGTACATGTAATGATGAATACTCTCGATTAGACAGCAATAACCGTCTGATATGGGTCATTACTCTTTGATAAATCTTACATTTGTCAACATTCCTCATACACAGACGGTGACCCTTACGGCTCGCACGACGGGGGGGGGGGGGGGGGGTGAGCCTTTCTTTTCTTCCGTTTTTCCTTATTTAGATCTAATTTTCCGATCAATAAATCGGACATAAGAAAGTATGTATATTTCTTACAATTCTTACAATTTTAATCAAGTAATTGCAATGGCGAAATTTAGGCGAATTAGATCACGCGTTTATGAATATCAAAATATCACCGGGTCAAGCCGTGCTGACTCCTACGTACATGTAGGTATCGGACGTCCGGGAAAAAAAGAGCATTCATTAACTCAAATCAAGATGGCTGCACAACAAATAATGTTAACGACAAGTCCTTTCTCGGATTAAACATAAGCGGAATAGCCGTCGATATTAGAGACTGAAGCTTTCGGTCTAACTCT
This sequence comes from Strongylocentrotus droebachiensis, assembly GCA_035222895.1. Taxonomy (NCBI): domain Eukaryota; kingdom Metazoa; phylum Echinodermata; class Echinoidea; order Camarodonta; family Strongylocentrotidae; genus Strongylocentrotus; species Strongylocentrotus droebachiensis. The sequence continues at coordinate 103,785 of JAVYIG010006720.1, read as the reverse complement.
TAATATACTCTCGGATCTCCTCTGCCATGAGCTATCCCAAACATTCCTCCCCCCCCTCAAATATAAAAAAGATGTCGTATCGTGGGAAAGGCCAAGACACCTGGTTCTTGGTTTCTGCACTTCTCTCATCGGATAACTTTTCTCTCCGCATGCGCAATCCCAAACATTCCCCGTAGCACATTGTCTCGTGTATTTATGCATGGAATGAAAAGAGCATTCATTCACGCTTTTGTGATGTAATAATCAAGTGATTGTGACGTCAGTGGCAAGCGCGCATCGGTATGTTTGAGGATGCGCAGGCTCAGCAAGCGTATAAATACAGCATGCTGCGCGCAGTTCTATCGTGATAATAACAAACTAAAAGGAAATATCACGATATGCATCGGGGATTTAGCGAGTTGATCAAGTTGAGGAAAAAAGGAGATGAATACAAATCACGATGTTTCTCACGATAAAAACACGATAAAACCCGCCTACAATCACGCTAACGTCCTATCGTGTTTCACGATCACGCATGCCCAATAACTTCTGGGCGGTATTGTATGTCTGACTGTGCAAATTGATGCTAAAGTAATGGGTAATTCTGTAAACCAAAATGATGAAATGTAACTTTTATATATATTTTCCAACCGTACCATCACTACAACATATCATTGAACATATAGTTCTATTACTTAGCTCCTGTATAGTATACCTCCTATGATCAGATTAAACTAAGGTATAGTAACATAAATGAATACTGGTAGGGATATATTATTATTAAAGGTAAAGACCAGTATTGGCAACGCCCCAATTTAAAAAAAATGAAATGGAAGCTCTCATTACCAATCATGTGAAAGAATATGTTTTGACTAACACATGATGATAACAAATTTGCCGGGAAACCGCCTACTAATTCATATATTTGGTAAATTTATTTCTCTCATGGTCTGGTGAGAGAGTTAGGGTAGTCCCATATACATCTTTCTGTGTATAGTGCTTGTAACTTTACGAAGAATGGGCCAAATTTCTTATCATTTTGATGATTCCAGAACCTTGCAGATGCTAGATGATAGATGATCAACCTTTTCTGATCGATTCCACAACGTTTCTTTCACAATGCAATCGCATGACCATTACTGGTCTTTACCTTTAAGTGAGTAGGATTTTTGACGAACAGTCATAGATGTACCCAGGACCCTTTTTTAATCCCTTCATTCATAGTGAATTCATAATCTTAATTAGGCATACAAGTTGAAGTAATATGTGGTATTTCCTTATTCAGATTCCCCCCCCCAAAAAAAAAAAAAAAATATTTTAAAAAAAATAATAGGGGTCTAATAATAATAATAATAATGTGACGGATATATGAAAATGATCTTTCTCTTTCTTACTCTTTCTCTTTATATACTTGTGAATATTATATAAAATGTCTTTTATAATCGTTATTTATTTATGACATGTTTTAATGGATTTGCTCTGAACGAGCGACTAGTTTTACAAGTAGCATGTGCTCTTGTTGATAAACAGTGCTTAATTTATTCTACTATTGATCGATAACTGAATATTCATGTATAATGCATTAGTTTAAGGCGCGATCCAAGGTGCGCAGCCAATTAAATGATTGTATATGCGCGTACAGCTTTCTTTTCCATGCGCGACCCAAGGAGTATAAATAGTCCGCGCGTGGGTTACTGGGTTACCCAGGTACGCGACTGACAGTTTTTGCAGGGTATTACGCGAAAGGTGAATATAAATAGTGACTCATACAATGTTTACTTATGCAAATTTACTAGGATTGTTCTAAAATGATAGAGAGAGAGGGATATTTTATTGTTCTATGGATCAATGCGGTCAGAATGGTGTATATGAAGAGAAGTTTTGAAGTATTTTTGATGGTGATATATTAAGTTGGAAATAGGCATCTATATTTGTTATAGTTTGGATAGAAGGAAACAAGACAGAATGTCCAGTACCGGTAGTGAATGGACGAAACGTCCTTGTGAACTTGTCTAGGACGGTCGGTGCGTCCTATTTTTAGAGGGACGGAACGTCCCATTATCGTTTAAGGGACACAGTGTCTCATAAGTGTCTGAATATTGGCATGGGATTATAGTTGAACTAGAAATGCAATCGTGTCACAACGATGTGCGTGCAATGACGCCATGTTTCTACGTGCCAAACGAAAGAGCTTCTCTCGCCCTATCCAGAGCAATTTGTACGAAGTCTGTAGCTTCTGTGATATTGGAGATAGGTAGGGCGAAAGAAATGCCTTAACATTGACCTTGATGGGATGGTAGTGACTATGCCTACAAAGTTTGAAAGAAATTGGGATATGGGAAAGGACGTAGAAAGGGCTCGCAAGCACTGCGTGCAAAAACCAAGGGGATTTGGTGCATGTTCGTCATTGCAATAAAGATCTATCTGGGGGTCAAAAGCGTGAACCCAATATGCCCCATAGACAATGCGTGTAATGCATGAGCGGAAAACGTACAGGATCTGTATTTTGACCGGAGTTAAATTGTTTTTTCTCTCTCTCTTTATGTCTCTTTATGGGCCGTATTTGGTATCATTAGAAAGAGAATTTCATGATTGTTATTGTAAACAACTCTCTTTTTTTCTATGATAATCCTATCGAAACACGTGATGTAAAATAGATTTATAGGACAAAATGGCGTCTTAAATGGCCCCATTGACCAATTTTAAAAATCCGGCCACGAGGTGCCCTGCGTATTGAAACTCGGCATGTCACTGCAAATTTTCAAGGAAAAAAAAGGTCGTTTAAGGGGCGAAAAGCAGTCTGAAAAAATGACGTCATAGCCGATACATGTTAGATTCGGGCGGAAACTCGGCGGAATTCGTGTAGTGACCTTTGTTCAAATGCGATTTACTCACAATTTTCTGTGTGAACATATACTATACTTGGTATCATTCCAAAGGGCACTTCATTGCGGTCAGTTTGACACCATTGTCATCTGCGCGCAATGTATTGCACGCATTAAACGCGCTATTATGTAATGCATAGTAAATTCATCATTTTTGGCGATTACTTTGCGCTGACATATTCGAATTTTACCAAACTTGGTAAACAGTTGTCACGTATATGGATACATATGTCTGCCAAGTTTCATTGATTTAAGTATAAAGATCGCCATTTTAGAGCAAGTTGAAATTATTTCGGAATTTTCTTGAAAATGGCGAATTTGGAGGGCAATTTTCTCAAATTTGGTCAGTGATAGGGTATATAATTTTGTATATATGGCTGGAAAGGGCATATCTTCAAGTATCTAAATCCAAAAAAGGGTTTGCCAAGCCATTATGGAGATACGGCCACAGAGAGAAAGCCAATTCCCAAAACTTTAGAGGGCGCTATTTATGTTGTGCAAAGCCATTGGAGCGTGAAATTTGGCACGGCTATGTGCAATTATGAGATAAAGATACTGTGAGATTTAAATACAAAACAGAATTTATATGAGATAGTTATGGCAGTTTTAGATTATTTAGGGCAGGCCTTCTCAACTAGTTTATTAGAAGCGCCAAAACAAAAATGAATTGAGGTTGAAGTGCCAACCTGTATGTTTGGTGACTGTGTTACGAGGGAGCGTAGCGACCGAGCCGATACCGGATGGGGTCCAGGGGGCAAAGCCCCCCGGAAGCTCGTGGATTTTAGGGCTTTTTTGAGGCCCAGATGTGGCATTTTTAACACCTTTTTGTTCCATAAATCATCAATCATAATTTCATATTGTTGTAAAATAATAAAGTACAATTCCTGGCTAAAATCTACACTGGAAGTTAATTTATATGTAGTTATTTTGGTGCAATAAACACGGAAAATGTCAAAATGAAGTGAAAATAAAACAAACAAAATGGCTTGCCTACATTTTGGGCTCAACTTCGACTGCGACTTTTTGATTTTTCTGAGTTTTTTTATTTTAAAATATAATTTGTTAATGTTGTTCTTTCTTTAATTTTTAATTTTTAATTGTTATTAATTTTTTGGAACAGCCGCGCGCCACTCTGACTGACCGCAAGCGCCACGAGTGGCGCGCGCGCCGCCAGTTGAGAAGGCCTGATTTAGGGGTCCATTTTTCAAGAACTTGAGATTTTTTTGACGGAGTCGGTTTTAGATTTGAAATTCGAGTATGAAGATGGCATTTTGAAGGTCAAGTCATACGTCGCAGATGAAAGGACATCTCTCAGACTATCTAGAGGAATTTGTTAGAAGTTTGTAGGATCTAGGATAGTGGGGATGGGAAGGAAGATATAAAGGCCTTAAAATGGACCAGAAACGGACAAAATGGCGCCTGGACGGTCATGCATGAGTGATTTCCAAAATCGAAGAAAGTAGTGACCTTGATGAGATGTTAGAGACTATGCCTATGAAATTTGAAAGGAAAAAGACATGAGGAAAGCACCTAACTAGGAATCACAAACACTACGTGCAAAACGAATGCGATTTCCTGACGATAAGGATAAGGAAAAGGAGAATATTAATGGGGCAGAATGTGAACGAAAACAAGGCAATGACGAAGGTCGTCATTGCAATTATTATTGAAATGTCATTACGCAAATATATGAAAGATGTTTTTATTAAGTGAAATGTCTATTTTGTGTGATTATCTTCTTCTTTGTGAAGATAATATTGCCATTGTTTAGGAATAAATCTAGAAATGGTCAACCTATTTTTGAGAGAGAGATTTTGCTCTTTGGTGTCCTACATGTAATTGATTAATTTGGACACATAAAATTGAGTGTGATTCAGGTCGTTGGGCAGACTGACAATCTGTCCCAAATGCGGTCATATCTCAAGTCTAGCCATTTTTTAGTTTTGTTTCTGTGGCCAGTTTAACTATGTTTGATAATAAATATTACATTGTATTGTTATCTTGATTTCTCCGTAGAGTCGTAGACCATGAATATTTGGAAAGGAAGGCTTCGGTCTTTTGTGACCTAATTAAGAACAGAAAGTCACCAGTGCCTCCGTAGTTTAATTCATATCATTTAATATTGTATAACGCTTAAACTTATAAGTTGTTCGTCTATGAGGGCGTGATACTCCGTAGATCTTGTAATGATGTTTTAATGAACTTGATATTGTATATAGATATTGTATAGAAAGTGTATAAAGGATCGAGACAGTTGGAGAAACAACTTTGTCGTATATCTATAGTTTATTATCTACATTTTATTTAATGAATATACCGTGTGTCTCAAAAAAAACGTAACACTTTTGAAATGGTTGCCAAATTGAGCATATATAATTTTATGAAAAAATGTTGATATGTATGGAAAGCTAAAGGACCAACCTTTCATATGATATGAAAAAATTGAAAAAAAAATCATGCTTCGATGAACAGTGTTCACTTAAGTTAGAGGTATGAAAATGGGCCTGCGCAGGATTTTTCCTTCCAATTTTGGACAGGTAAGTTACTTTTAGCATACAAAATAAGTTTGATATGAGATATTCATGATCGATGGATTAAGAGTTAAAAGGATGTTTTGAATACCAGTCCTTTCTCTCTGTCATTTATCAATCCCCAAACACCACCCCTGCCACACACACACACACACACACACACCAACTTCCACTCCCATCTTATTGTATCATTGATCTGGTAGATGTGAACAGGATGAAGGAAGAATGGGAAAATGTTAAATTGAAATACCGTATTCAAAATCATAATTGACATTATGCAACCCACTCTCCTCCCCCCCACAACCTTTTCCCATCCCATCACCTACCCCTTGCCTTTTCTTTATCAGTTTTCTTCCGTAAGTTTGGTGGATCATCAATCACATTTTATTCACGTTTTATGAATGACCCAAACATGTAATAGCTAAGTACATCATTCATTATGCATTGAAAATACCAGAATTCGAGGTATTCAAAATATCCTTTTGATTCAAAATATCCTTTTGATCCATCGATCATGAATATCTCATATCGACCTTATTTTGTAAGTTACAAGTAATTTACCTGTCCAAAATTGGAAGGAAAAATCCTGCGCAGGCCCATTTTCATACCTCTAACTTAAGTGAACACTGTCCATCGAAGCATGATTTTTTTTTAATTTTTTCATATCATATGAAAGGTTGGTCCTTTAGCTTTCCATACATATAGACATTTTTTCATAAAATTATATATGCTCAATTTGGCAACCATTTCAAAAGTGTTACGTTTTTTTTGAGACACACGGTATAACAGTTTACAGTAAGAGTGTAATTCCCCCCCCCCCCCCTCTCCTTCTTCGTCCTGTCTTGGACAGGACAGTGTGTCCTTCAACCTGGAATGGACACATAGAACGTTATATGTATAGACAATGCATGGGCTTGTCTTGGAGGACAGTGTCCTTAGATTTGGACATGGACGCAGTGTCTCTTCTTTCCCCCCTTCTTACTCCTTTGAATTACACTCATTACTTGTATATAACATGTACATGTATATTAATAGAATGACATTGAATAGTGGACAGTTGAATATGTACCCTCGTAGTTAATTAATTAAATAGCTGCATTTACGAGCCTATCTAAATCAGGCAATTATTACTTTACTACATAATTAAGAGGTGCGAACTTAAGACAGTAAGGGACGAATTCAATGGAATGCCGGTTATCTTTGAATTTAGAAAGTCAAATCTTATACAAGTATATTCTGGAGTAAGTTATAACTAGGAGATAATAACTCGAGGCTAGTTTATAACAGTGATGATGGATTTATAGAGGTACAATGTTTAACCGACACAGTGCGTTAACTTGTTACTTAATAAAGGAGTGGAAAGACTGTTGAAAATCCTGTTTGGAAGGGTGAATTGGTTTTAATGTTTCATTCTTATAGAATGGGGACGATAAAGGGACACAATGGCCAAAGGGTGTCAGGCGCAGGTAGATAGTTGGGTGTCAAGGGGTAGGAGTACTGAGAATACTAGTAGTCAGTCAGAATAGAATTACTTGTAATAAGAGTTAGAAAGAAATGTTAACATTGGTCTGACAGCCATGGTGGTTTGTAAAGTTCGTTAGTAAAGCCTCTATCTAAGTTTAGTAATTCTATACATGTACATTATTTAAATCGTATGCAGTCTATACTTGTCAATTAAGGTTGACTTCTTGTAAATATAAAACTAGGAAATACTGTATAAATTGTACAAGCAGTAAACGTTTATTAAAATGATTAATTAATGTACATACCTAGTAGCAATCAGTAAGTTAGTAAAGTTCATGAAAGTATTTCTGTCCTTGTTGAGAGTTTTACGGTTCTTATATTGTTGAATAGTTGCCTGGAAATAGTTTATTGAATAATAAATTCTTTATTCAACTTTAGATTGATTCAAGTTATAAATCTTGTTAGTCTGGTTTGCCTAGTAAATTAAGTATGCATTGTTGATGATCTATAGTAGATTTGGAACTACTGTAGGATTTATTACTAAACAGGAACACAAGGACTTTGTCTGTATATTTCAGACAAACGGACTCAGGTCATCGTGCCTTATAAATCGCTCGGAAGTGTGAAAGGGAATAAGATACCATTTTGTTATTTAGTGAGTGACTGAGTGGAAGACTTAATACACAGAAACGAATGTATGGGACACGATTATGGTCTAAATGGTGTTGTGAGGCTTGTTAGAGAGACAAAAACATGATTAGTTCCTACTTAATGATACTTAATTACGGTATCAGGGGTGAGAATAACACTCACTATAAAAGGATGGAAGATGTTGTGAAGTGGTTTGAGACTCTAGAAGCTAACTTTGATGGGAAATGGCCAAATCAATACAGAGTTTTCCCAGAGAGTGAGACAACGTGTCTTGCACGTGACGAGAGACAGATTGGAAAAGGACGAGACATTGCGTCCCAAAAAGGAAGCAATTGCCTTATGTCACAATGACTTTAAGCGTATACTAGTAGAAGGACGCATGGTCCGGTTTCTTAGGAATCTGTGTATGTAAGTGAGAGTGTATCAGATTACAGAGTGAATGTAAACACACAAACTGTGTTGTTTTGGAGATCCTAGCGCTCCAGATTTAAGACTAGGTGGTGGCAGCAACCGTCAGAATTATGAAGTAACTCATGGTATAAGAGACTGACATAAAAGTGGTTATTATTGTAGTCTTCTTTCCAGACCTGTTTACTTGTATTCCCTATATTGATAGAATTCGCTATAATGGTAGCAGGAGAAAGTTTATGTAGCGAAGGGGATGATTTTGGGACACTGGTGGAAGCATATTAACCACGCCCCTCGATTCCCGGATTCCCTAGAACCGTCACAATGGTGGCAGCGGTGGGATTTCTATCAAACCATCCTCCCCCCCCCCCCCTTCTTCCCGATTTCACGCAACCGTCACAATGGTGGCAGCGTTGGGATTTCTATCAAACCATCCCCCCCCCTTCTTCCCGATTTCACGCAACCGTCACAATAATATATATTTTTTTTTTTTAAATAGCAATTTTGGGGTTGACAATCATTTTATTTATTTCTCTTGGATGGCCATTACACAAGCCAAAGTTAATTACATGTTTCCTTTGAAGCCTCTCTAAAGTGTTGGGAGCCAATTTTGATGAAAGAATACTGAGAGAAAATAAAACAAATATTATTTTTAACAGGGCACAGTGTCAGCATCACCGTGTGAAAGGAATGTATTTGGTCCATTGCAGCTAATTTGTTTTTAACCATCTTTCTTTCAATGTATCGTCAAACAGTCTGGAGGGACCGCTGTACCAATGGAAAGCAGAACCGTGAGATTCATTGATAACTTCAGCACGGGTACCAGAGGTGCTGCATCCACAGAGTATGGTAACAAATTAATATATCACATCAACTATTGTGTCGCGGCTAGCAGAAGAACATACGCTTCGCATGATTTGGTCAAACAAATTGATTGAACTTGGAGAAAGTTGGACTTCAAGTTATGCAAAGTTAACTGTATTTGATACAAAAATACTCAAATTATGTAGCTACCATCCATATTCACTTCTTGATTTTATTATTCATAAGAGAAACCCCTCAGCCATGTTTTTAAAAAAGGGATTAAAAGGAAGTGACCAGAAATTTGCTTTATGGCATGCACACATGCTAATGCCTTTCTGCCGGCCACACAACCATATAATTATACAAGGGCTGATAGGAGTAAGAAGAAATTACTGATGCTTTAATGTTCTAGTGTATATAATATCAATTAATTTTTAAAGGGAAAGTCCACCTTGATATTAAGTTGGTTTTAATAGAAGCAGAAAAAAAGAGAAACGGGTCAGTGAGAGTATGAGCAAAAACCATTTAAAAATAAGAAAGTTATGAATATTTGAAGGTGCGATCAATCAAACACAAATTGGCAACTCTGTGACGTATCCTGCGAGGTCCCCTCCCATTTGGCCTGTAATGAAAAATGTCAATGAAAAAACTTTCCTTAAGAAAATGTTCAATCATTCATTCACCATAAATATAATTCTTGCATATGTTTTTATACAACCCCTGTATGAAACAAATCTATTCCTCATGAAGGACTAAGATAATGAAAGCTTGCAAGATCTTTACGTCACAGTGTTGCCAATTTGCACTAATGACAACTCATAAATTCATAACTTTCCTATTTTTAATCGGATATTGCTCAATTTTTCACCTTTTCTCTCATTTTTCTATCAGAGCTCAAGATTAGCTGGAAGATGATCATATATTGATGCAGTATCGACTATCGAAAACCTCAAACCTTCTTGATTGAGGGCTGGTAACAAAATAATAAGTGTTTGATCAAAAGGATGCAAAATATGTAAAGATTATCTATCATAAAAAATATTTGGTCAATGAAGAAAAGAAAAAAAGACCTCCTATGCAGCATAATACCCATCCCCAGTAATATGCTCCTCCATATTCATTGCTTTCATAGCCTTGATAATAGCCTTCATCTCTTTGGCCAACTTTGTAATGTCACTAATAATTTATTTATAAGATTTTTATTCCACCTTTACTTTAAACAATTTTTTATTTTTCCCCTTTTAATCACTTTGATATTTCCAGATACTTTCTAGCTGCAGGGTATGCTGTCATCTTCCTGCATCGGGCAAAGTCAGCCAAGCCCTTTGTCAGGCATTTCCCAGAAGAGAATCTCCTTGATCTTTTTGTAATGACAGATGAGACAAAGTCAAGTTCAAGTGCAATAACAGGTAGAATATATTTCTCTTGTATCCTTCCTCCGCTAAGATCGGAGATCATCGGCACTGTGAGTCTGCCGAAGTTCCATAAATGGCTTTCTATAGGTCGTTGGGGTACTTAAAGGTTGTTAAGTAGATTTTGACGGGTTGTGTGAAGATTGCGTATAAATAATTGTATGCAGCTGTGTTTTCGCACTATCGCTGATGGGTCCAGGAGGGAGAAAGAGCACCGACTCCAAGAACAGCGTAGGGACAGGCTCAAAGTATTGTGTGAACTGTTTGTGTGGAGGTTATCTTTAATACGTTTAATAAGGCCTAGACGCACAGATGAATGGGCTGGGCAAGTTGCAACAAGGTGCTCAAATTCCTCTCACTCTGCCCGACACAGACGGTAGCAGTCATCAGCTGTCTTCCCGATCCTGACAAGCCTGACTTGGGTCTGGAAGACTTTGTAGGAGATATGGGCTCGAATGGTGACAGCTGGCCTCAAGCTCGGCATGGCGATATGCCCAGGATACAGATCCTAGGCCTTTGGTTTAGGTTTTCTGGTCCACAGGGATAAAGAATTCCTGTTAGTGAGGGCAACACACTGTCTGGACTCAGAAGCTTGCATGATTGCTGACTGCACCATCCGCTTCCATAGTTGGTAGTTGGGGGCTTCATTACAAGCTCGTCTAGAGTGGGAAGGCTGAGCTGCTTTTAAAAGAGCCAAGCGGCCGTTTTTGGTCAAACGGCTTGTGAGCGTCAAGTAACGCCCGGCTGGAATGCTCCCCAGGGAGTGGAGATTGTGCACACAGTGTGTGCGGGCAAGCACTGAATCCAATGACCGGGGTAATAGTATATTTGTAAAGCGATTAGAGACATTTGTATTAAGCGCTATATAAAAATTAAATATTATTATTATTATTATTATTATTGCTGGATGGAAGAGGTGTAGGAAAGATACCATGAAGGAGCATCCTGTATTCAATCCTATCCAAGTCAATGTTCAAGATCTACCCTAGGAGTAGAAGCTTATCTTGTAAGACCAGCTGACTAATCGGGAAGGTATCGGTAAGCAGATAGACTGCTTCATCAGCTGATGGTGTTGGAAGCCCGAATATCTGTTTGAACAGGTGGATCTGTGCTTTGATAATAATAATAATAGATCACATTTATAACGTGCCTAACACATAGTTTCTAGGCGCTGTGGTAATGTTTTCCCAGCAGCCATTAAGTGAAGCAATGTCCTTACACGAAATAAAAGCTGTGACGACAGCATCACGATTACACAATATTATTCAGTACAAAATTACAGTATGTTACGCTATGTTACGTTACAAAACTACAGTTTGTTACAGATAAATGAATAAATCAACTTAATCTAACTTAAATTGTGCTAAAGATGACTTATTTCATAACAAATAGTAGTACAACATCATTTATTTATTTGACATGTTTAGAGAAGACATAATTCATCATATGGATTTGAACAGATGGATTTTTATGCCTCCGCCACCGAAGGTGGTGCCGGAGGCATCATGTTTTCGGGTTGTCCGTCCGTACGTCCGTCCCGTTTGACCGTTATCACAATATCTCAAGAACCATTTAAGATTTAAACTTAAGACTCGGGAATAGTATTTATCACCATAGGAAGACGATCTGATTAGATTTTGGAGTACGTAGGTCAAAGGTCACAGGTCACAGAGGTCAACTTATGAAATTCCTTGTATTGAGTTTGTTAGCGCGATATCTCAAGAACCATTTGAGATTTAAACTTCAAACTTAAGGATAGTATGTATCACCATATGAAGACGATCTGATTAGATTTTGGAGCACGTATGTCAAAGGTCAAGGGTCACAGAGGTCAACTTATGAAATTCCATACATTGAGATTGTTATCATGATATCTCAAGAACCACTGGAGATTTAAACTTCAAACTTAATGATAGTGTGTATCACCATAGGAAGACAATCTGATTAGATTTTGGAGCACGTAGGTCAAAGGTCAAGGGTCACAGAGGTCAACTTATGAAATTCCATACATTGAGATTGTTATCATGATATCTCAAGAACCACTGGAGATTTAAACTCCAAACTTGTTTAAATTGCTCTATGGCGGAGGCATCATTTTCGACTGCGCGCAGTCAAAATTCCATCTAGTTAACATTACTTTGAAAGTGGATATAGAAGGAGCATTTTGGATGTAGGACGGGAGGCTATTCCACAACTGGGGGGGGGGGGGGCGGCTACAGAAAGTGCTCTATCACCGTATCTTGTTTTCACACGAGAGCCAGGTATTAGTTGAAAGTGAGAGGAAGTTGAACTGGGTTTATCTAAAAATTTCCTAATTTTACCAATTTTGTGGATACCATAAGATGCAGCTTTACATACTTTCCTTATGTGAGACTTCATATTGAGAGCAGTGTCTATGGTAACACCCAGGTTTTTGGCTGATTCAGAGGTACACAATTTTGTGTCATCTAAAACAAAATTTGGCAAGGGCAAGGGTTTACGAAACTGAGATGTGATGTGAATTAATGCAGATCTGTCACTGTTAAGCTTAAGATAGTTTTTCTGTGCCCAACATTTCACATTACTAACACACTCTTCAAGATATGTCAAGCTAACCAACCGGTGACGGGGTTCAAGGATTACATACAACTGCGTATCGTCCGCGTATGTTACATGGTGTATGTTTCTTTGTCCATTTATTACATCACTGAGTGGACTTGTATATAAAATAAACTCGAGCGGCCCGAGAACCAAACACTGGGGCACTCCATGCAAAAGAGGGAAAGGGTCAGATATACTCTTGTTGATTACAATTCCCTGTTCTCTATGTTCAAGGTATGATGTAAACCACTTTGAGGCTGTGCCACCAATCCCGAAAGTGTGGCAGAAGCGTTCAACCAAAGAACGATGATTGATAGTGTCGAACGCTGCTGAATAGTCTAACATTACTGAGGCTACTTCTTGACCCTTATCAACTGCCAATAGTAAATTATTGTACACTTTGAGCAGTGCAGTTTCTGTAGAGTGAAACCGGCTGATTGCATATCAGAAAATAGACAATTGTTGTTAAGATATACTTTCAGTTGATTAGCTACAATACGTTCCATGATTTTAGCAACAAACGTAAGATTAGCTATAGGGCGATAATTCTTTAAATCATTACGATCTAAATGGGGCTTTTTTAAACACCAGTGTTACATGAGAAGTTTTATACGCACTTGGGACAATACCAGTACATAATGACTGATTGATAAGCTTGGTAATAAAAGGCGATTCAGCATTGCTTTGGAGAAAGGCAGGCTGGAGCAGCCATACAGCATCCGTGGCACACAGAATGTTGTCCAGAGCTTTGCCACGATGTGAGGTACAACCCTTGCTCCGAGTGGAGAGGTTCCAACTAGGGCATAAAGGCTCTGTAACCTTTGGTAATCGTATCTGCTGCATAATCATGTTGAGGGTCACATGCCCTGGTAATGCCAAGATGCTTGTAGGAGGATACCTCGTCTATTGTCTCATCATCATCTATATGCCAGGAATGTCCGCTGATTGTATAATGTTGGTTCAGCACAATGACAGCACTCTTAGTGGGGTTGATCTTGTATCTCCATTCTTGAGTATACTGGAATGTGATGTTAAGCATTTGTTGTAGCTCTGTTGGGTTGTTACTTAGGAGAGCAATATCATCAGCAAATGCTATGACACCTACGTAGCGGTTCCTGATTGTGCAACCTAGATGGCATTCTCTCAGGAGCTTGATGAGGTCATCAATGTAGAGTGTGTAGAGCGTGGGAGATAAAACACCTCCTTGCCTCACTCCTTGCAGGACACGAAAAGAGGGTCCTACAAAATGGTCCTAGAACACCTTGTTCGTGCAGCTGTGGTAGAATTCTGCAATGGTATGCAGCAGAGTTGGGGAATGGGGACGGATGTGTTGCTGCTATCTTTGCCAGGAGACCTTCCTGCCAAAACCTGTCAATGTATAGCGTAATCATTGCAGAGAAAATTAGTTTCGTCAAATAATTCAGTTTGAGAATCACTGTATGTAAAGCAAAGTTCTTTATGTAAAAATGCTTAAAACAACTGAAATGTTGTGAATATCTCCAAAAAACAGTATTACCATAAACATTTCCTACAACTTTCAATTCCAACATCCAAACTTGGTTGCTTGATTACGTTGTATTAACTGTATCCATTCCTTGATAATTTGCTTAAGGTGTTTTGTAGTTAAATATTTGGTGATTTGATTCTGTTTTCCTCACTAAGAATTAAAGCATGCAGTATACTCATACAAGAGAGCAACATGAATTAGAAGGTTCTATGAAGCAAAGTGGCAAAGGACACAACTTAATAAACTCTGAATTTGCCAGGGTTTTACCAAGAAATGCTTTTAATTTGTGTCATATTTTCTATTAAAAATATATATCCTTTTTATTGCTCATTATCGTCCATGTTATGAACTTAGGCCTACATGTATTACATTTCATTTCATTTCATTTATTGACCATTAAAAAATATATATATACCGGTATACAAAAACATTGAAACAATAAAAGAATAATATCAAAGAACAACAACATACAAATTATAATGGCCAGGGCCCCTGAGAAGCAAGACTGCTTGTAATCAGGACCCTACATACAAGTACATTACATGTATAATAAAAATATAAATTAAATGCACACGCACATATACAAGCACACACATACACTCATACACACACGACAGGATAGAGCAAAGATGTTTCATTAATTCATTTGCATATTTCTTTACATTATCTCTGTTTGCAGTGAAACCAAATGAGTCTACCAGACTTGCCAGGGTGCTACGAGCCTACCATTCAGCATCCTCCTCCAACAGTCTTCTCTCCATCCCGTTCTTCTCTCTTCAAGACTACCTCTACTTTCTGAAAAGCATCTCAGACGTCTTGGGTCAGCTGGGACAGAAGAGCATGTTCCTCCTGGCAGCAGCGGTCTCGGACTTCTACATACCCAGCGATGAAATGGTTGGTAGCCAATAATGTGACCCAACCCCTTTTTGAGGTGGTGATGTGTTTTTTGTTGTTATTGTAGTAGTTGCTATTTGGTTGGGTTTTTTAATGGGTGTGTGGGGGTGGCTTGTCAGGAACTTTTAAGAATACCCTGCTTTGCAAAAAATAATGGATCCGCTCCTGCCAACTGGTCTGGATTTTAAGAAGTGAATCAGATGTACAAATGGAAAACTATAATGGTTTGATATATTTAAATGTTGGCATAAAACAGAGGTATAAGCCCAGGAAATATTGAATTAACTACCACTGATGTCATACACTCAGCAATAAAAGAAAAAAGAAAAAAAGTGGACACTCTTAATTGTTCAGAATTTTCATATAAATCATTAGTAAAATAAATATCAAATTAAATTTAAAACTAATACTCTACTAACTGTGATGAAGATCAAGTTTTGAACTTTCACACTTGGATGGCACATTGATTTACCAGTTAGAAAGTATGGTTTAGAAAATTTAGAAATAGAGCAAGTGGCCATTTAATGTCAATGAGCATATGCATCAGTCTGTAAGACATTCTTTTTCAACAATGAAAACAAAAAATGAGAAACAATAAAGATTGTTGATTGTAAATATTTTCTCAGCAAATTATTTATTTATTTATTACATTTTTGAATAGATTTCATCAACAGTGTTCAACTGCATATCTTCTAAGTGTTCATACAAAGAGGTATTTTGACAATTACGGTACAGCCTTTTTTGACAAATTAAAGGTTATACAAAGTTTTGGGAAATTTTGAAAATTGGTCGGATAGTGATTCTTTACAATTTTGATATATTTGGATGCCTCTGTGGATTTATTATAAGCACTAGAAAAATTAGCCCCTAAAACACTTCTGCTTTCGAGAAAAATGTAATATAAAAATTTACCGGTGCTCCCGGTAAATTCTGATAAATTTCAAATTGTGCGTACGGCAATACAATGGTAGCTGCGACCATGAAAATCTCTGAATATGTAGTTGTGATATATAATTTCCAAACGGGAATAGCCAATCGGTCGATTTTAGTCAAGAAACATTGTTTTGTGGCTTAATTAATATCTTGACCTTAAAGATGAAGTTGAGTTCTGGTCATGCGATTGCATTGTGAAAGAAACGGTGTGGAATCGACCAGAAAAGGTTGATCATCTAGCATATAAGAATTTGTGTGTATTGCAAGGTTCTGGAATCATCAAAATGATAAGAAATTTGGCCAAGTCTTGGTAAAGTTACAAACACTGTACACAGAAAGATGTATATGGGACTACACGAACACGTGGCGTAAAAATCCTACCCCCGAGTTTTACGATGTTACATGACATATTTAGAATATGAAGGCATTTGAAGAGCCATGCTTTTCAGGGAACATGTCTTATCTGATGTTCTTCCACACTTGCATAATAAGAATGATAACGCTCACAAATTATTTTTCACCTCTTCCCAGAACTCAACCTTTTCTTTAAGAGAGAGCTATACAACATAACGAGTTTATTATTTACTTTCTTCCACACAGCCTGAACACAAGATGCAGTCATCAGAAGGTCCTCCAGAGGTCAAACTAAGCTCCGTCCCTAAGATGCTTCCAGTTCTTATCCACCAGTGGGCTCCAGAGGCATTCATCGTCTCTTTCAAGCTGGAGACGGATCCCAAACTTCTGCTCCTCAAATCCAGAAAGGCTCTTGATACATACCAGCATCAGGTAAGTTTGCTATAGAATAAGACAGAAATAAACTCTGATATGGTGAAATTTTTAATTAAACTGATATTTTTTAGTTTATGAGGAAAAAGATGTTGTATTGCCCTTTGCCGACCCCAAAAATCTTGAAATTTATGGTCGGCTTTAAAAAAAAAAAGTTTAGTGAATCAAAAAATATGTATTAAAGCATTCACAACTGAGAAATATCAGCCCATAAAGGAAGGAGAAAAAGATAACAAATTCCAACCGACTGACCCATGTTTTGGCACCTAAAGGGCAATACAACATCTTTTTTGTTAAGGCCTAGACTCGGTAGAACCGTCGTCAATACCAGAAACTGAAGCTTTTGGTCTACATTATGATTGACCCTATGAATGATGTCAGATGAAAGGGATTTTGAGATAATTGAATTTGTTGTAGGATGGATCTAGAGTAAAAGGTGAAAAGAGAGAGAGAGAGGGAGAAAGAGAGAGAGAGAGAGAGAGAGAGAGAGAGAGAGTAAGGTGGGGGGGGGAGAGAAAATGTATCTTTCTGGCCATAGTGAAAATTAAAAGAATATGTACAGTACTCTGGATGTGTCTTACGCCCTCTTGTGTTGTGTTTGTCCATATATATATATATATATATAGGTGTATAATTGCTTTGTAAGTGCCTGCATATTATTTTACCAGTAATAAACCCTCTTGCAATGGGAAACTTGAAAAGCACTTGATCATATTCACTGGTGGAGGTATTGTAATATGTGGAGGGTATTGTAATATGGGGGTATTGTTATATATGCAACACAAGCTCTTGAATTTCAACCAATAACAAATCATGCAAAGAAGGATTACATTTTGTTTCATAATCTAATGAAAAGAGTGTGAGAATTACAATAGGGTTGAAGCTATAAATACCAAGCTAGGGAGTGATAGGGAATGGAGGGAAGAGAATGGAGGGAAAGGGAATTAATAGGAAATTGCATGAGTAAAAAGGAGAGATGAAGGGAAGAGAGAAAAATAAAAAATAGTTCATGTCATGAACAGAACAAGTTTGTTTGAATTTTATACAGGAAATGAAATTTATAAGATAACCAGGGGAGAGAGGAAGTTAGGGAGGGAGGGTGGCAGGAGGAGAGGGGGCATGGAGTTAAGAGGCGACGGGGGGGGGGGGGGGGGGGGGCAGGGAGAGGGGAGGGAGAATACAAGAACAGAACATACAATTGAGAAAGAATAAGCAATAGGTAGAATGGCTTAGAGAAGCTAGATATTTTTTAAATGTATATGAACTAAGCAATCTTTTTGTTAAGTGAAAAATATGGGAGAGAAGAGGAGTATAGGAGAATGATGAAAGATAAGTAAAGCAGTTCAGCATAACCAGGGTTAATAGGTTTCCCAGGCCAGACAGGGGGAGGGATTAAATAGATTCAACTGTGACACAGACTATAGATACACTTGATGTGCATGTGATAGAATTGTGATGGGCTGCATGCTACAAAATGAGGTCATCCACTTAATACCTAATCTATTTTGGTTTTGCTTCTGCTTTCTGTAGCTCAATTGTTTATTACTCATCTCATAAAGGGAAGGCCATACATGGATTTTTCTTCCGGGGTTGCTGAACAAATAACGCGAATCTGTATTTTTACAGTGAAGTAAAACAAAAAGATGATTCCCAGGGAGTAGAAGAATCGTGCTTTTGAAGCCATTTAAAGAAGGCAGAAAAGATTATCACTATCTGCTTGATCTATTTTTGTATGTCTGCCTCTGCCTATTTCTCTATGTCTCTATCTCTCTCTCTCGGCTCTATCTCTCTCTCTCTCTCTGCTCTATCTCTCCCCCTCTCTCACCCCCCCCCCCCCCCCCCCTCTCTCTCTCTCTCTCTCCCTCTCTCCCTCTCTCTCTCCCTCTCTCCCTCTCTCCCTCTCCCTCTCTTCCTCCCTCTATATCTCACTTTCTTTAGAACCCTCACCTTTTTCTCTCAGACCCTGTACTCATTAGTGCTATCCATTGGGCGCTAGATCACACTATCTCTGAGGTGAGAACGAACGCTGCAATGTCATTTTGGTCAACCCAATGTCGTACCGTGGCAATCCGAAACAGGGAACCTCTGGAACACCTTCTGGGTGTGTGCCACCCACAGGAGATATAACTTTCTAGCGAGCTTCACATCAAACTATCTCCTGTAATGAGAAAAGCTCATTCACATGGCTTGCGCTAGCATCCCTGGAAGTGGTTTGTTGTTGTTTGTTGACTTCAGTGGCAACCAGTCAATTTGTAATAACATGAGAAGTGTATGTGCGCTTTCTTGTACATGTTGTGTGTAAATGGGGAGTCCTCCAATAGAGCACCCCAACTGACTGCAGGTGTGAACCTAGAGAGTTCCCATGGCCCTCTCTGTCCCACGTCACAGAATGCATCGTTTTGGAGCAATCCACGGTCCAAACTCATAATGAGAACAGGGTCTCAGTCTCTTTCTCTCTCTCTCTTTCCAGAAGCGGATCTAGAGGGGGGGTTGGGGGGGGTTGCAACCCCCCCCCCTTGGGCGGCCCAAAAAAAAAAAAAAAAAAAAAAAAAAGGAAAAAAAAAAAGAAAGAAAAAAAGAAAGAAAAAAGAACGCACGCTGGAGAGAAACCCTTTCAAGTGCAAATATTGTGAGAAGATATTCAACTCATCTGGTAACTTAACCAAACACATGATAACTCTGGATATAACTATGTATTAAACTGTTACTTGATTTAAAAAGACGTTATCATGCACTGCTTTTTATGGTCTCCATTGTGTTAATAGATGCCAGGAAAACATCACTTACGGGGTTCAAATAAACACCCCCCAAAAAATCGGTTCGCCGCTTCGCGGCTCGTGGACGATGCTCCGCATCGTCATTATTTTGGTCAAACCCCCCCCTTAGCAAAAAGCTAGATCCGCCCCTGCTTTCTCTCCCTCACAATCTTTTTGTCTGATCAGCGCGGGACTCAACTCATGCACAGGTGTAATGTAAGTCACTTTGAGAATCGGATACTAATCCGATTGTGGCAAACTGATAAATTATGTCTCTTCATTTGTATGTCTCTTGAAAATTTAAAACAGCTGTATAGTTCTTTGACTGCTCAGTCTGCCATTTTAATTATGGAATAGCAATGCTTGTAGTGAAGTATTTTTATCAGGTTTTGATCTGGGTGCCCTTTGGGCTTTTTTCTGATTTCAGATTATGTCACTTCTGTTCCAGTGGGATTTTTTTCAGGCTTCATATTGTACAGGGCATATTGGGCTTTAACTTGTCAGTCTCTTTTCAGGCTAATTTTAATGTGGTGAAAGCCATGTGTCCCAAACAACATGTTTTCTCTATCTATTTCATTGAAAAATCTCAAGACATATAGCCATGACAAGAATCAGTGGTCAATGGCCATATCAGGAATTTTAAATGAAATAAAAGGAGAAATGACATACCTGTCTTGCACAGAATTACCCCGAACCAACTGGAATCCCTGTTTAAAAAAATACTGTATATCAAATTATAATTTATACTGAATATTATGTTTATGTGGCTCTCTAATATTTTATTTCACTATTACGTATTTGATGTGCTTATATACGTATGTCATCTCAACAAGTACACTGCTTACCTGATATTAATAGGTACTGAATTGATGGTTTTATTCATGAAGTCTGTACAATCTGCAGAGGTTTCCTTGAACTAATATTTCCCTCTTCCATCTCAACCATTTTTCAATCCAACCTTATGCCTAATTGCTAATCTAATTATGACGTAGAGGAAAGATGAACTGAAGTGACCTCTCTCAATTAAATGCATGCATTTGATATTAAATGTACATTATTTACGACAAATCACAAATTGTTTGACTGTTTAGGATGTACTGGATATTGCATCTTTCTCTTTCTCAGGATACATAAATACTGATGTATGTTCCCCTGACCCTGTACTGTAGATTGTAAAATATATTTGATCACCAGAGATGCTGTGTGCTGCATATAGTCAAGACCATGGAATCATCTCAAGGTATAGGCCACTTTGAAAATGAAAATTTTCTTTGATGAAACATAATTTGCAGATGACAGAAGCACTGATCCCCATTCAGATAAATGAGTTTAATTGGTAATTATCCTCCCTGTAATACATAAACTCTTGACAATGGATGCTTTTGGTCTTTTGGACAGAACAATCAGTAGAACCTGAATCTCACATGGATAATGTCATAGCCATAACAATAACAAAATATTAGCATTTTTGTTTGTCTTTCTTTATAAATTGTGTCCCGTAATTGACCGCCTTTACCTGTCGGAGATAGCAAATCCAATTTCAGGGATGTCTTTATTGTGTCTTTATATAGAGGTACGATAAAATCTTGAATTATTGATTAAAGTTGGGAAGTCTTGTGAATTTATTCTTTTTTGAGTGAAAACAAATATTTGTGTGAATTGAGCATAAATGTACATATCTTGCATCAATAAAAAAAGATGGGACATTTTCAGACAAGGTGTTGATCATTTGGTGTGCTTTTTGTACCCCTCTTTACCTCTTTGCGTTCTGAGTACATAAATCTACAAAAATGCATGGGCAGACAAAAATTGCCCTTAATATTTGTTATTCTGTGTTTCTTTCTCTTGGAAATCACTCTCTATTGATCACACATAGTGATTTAGTTTGCCCTTGAAATGCAATGAAGGGCAAATCGTTTTGGCTGACTAATAACACAAACAATGGAAAGCCACTATTGACTTTTGACAGACATAAGGGTATACATGTATGTACAATGTAGCAGTATGTGGGATAGATCCATAGCAAGTAAGGGTTGAATATGAAAACATATCAACTCATGTGGAATTTTGTTATCAAGGGATAGAGCAACATCGATATGGCGCTGCTCAGTGGCTGCAGGGCTCACGATCAATTGGGCGAAAAGAATTTCTGTTTCGGTTTAATAAAAAATTTGGAGTGGACTATTAGGCTATTATTATTATTATTAAACAAAAATGAATTGGATACATATACATGTAGCACACTACTCAAAGACAAAAGACCTCCACCCTTTACCAAGAACACATTGGATCAGTAGCTGCATGACCTTGCAGTATGTGGATTTGTGATTCCAAGCAATCATGTTGCCATGACTACAGGAGAGATGTTGTCAATCCCTTTGTTTGGCTGGCCCTCTGTGTGGTTTATCCTGCTGGCTCACCTCATACAACATTCTTGTTCAAACATGCAATGGCACCCCATAAATTGGATGATTAGGGACAAATCAGAAAAAAAATGTTGTGAAATATATTCCCTGATGAATTATGCAGACCCTTGACATTTTCTTTATTCAGTCATAAGTTTTAAAGAATGGAAAGGGTCTGCTTCAATGTTTAGGAGAAGAAAACCCTCTTCCAATTTTTGTCGTTATTTACCTCCTGAAAGTTGTTCACTAGTTTTATCTGCTTGTCCTCCTTGGCAAGAATTATTTTTATGTCCATGTTTTGGATGTTTCAATGAAATTCATTGAAATATTACCTTTGCTTAGATGACAGATGTGTGACCGTGTCATTTCACTTTTTTAATTTTTACTTTAATTATTTACAATACTTGCAATTAGCCAATGGCTTTATGTCATGAATGTAGAGCATCTAGATATCATGTGATGATCATCCCAGTTTGATGTGATGGAATCTGTAACATATAGATTATTGTAGAGCTATTAAACCCATTGATCATCTAACATCATCCCAGGAAGGAGTCATTTATATCTCATGTAACACTCCTTAATATAGGGTAATAGGAAGACATCAAAGTAGTCTAGTTTCCTTTAATGTCTACATTTATTGTAGGATTACCAGAGCACTGTAGTGAATGTATATGCTGAAAGTCACCTTCAAACGTTTTTTTTTTAAAGGCACATTTGGATATAATCATATGGAAATAATTATGCCTACACTTTATTCAAACTCACCAGACTTTTGGGGGGAACATTGGTAAAAATCACATTGGTACCGGTATATAGAATTAATTAGATGTACCACTTTTTAAATTCAAACTAAGTGGATTTTGGGGGAGAATCGTTAAACGATAATGGTGTTGTGACACTTGCTTTTGTTATTTGTTTACAATTTATCAGTGTGAGAAAGTTGAAACTTATCAACTATGAATAAATTCTAACCCAAAGTGCTTATCGGACTCATAGTCACAATCAATCTGATTACAACATTTGAGATCAGTATGGAATTAATAGGATCATTTTTAATCAGAGATTAATCCTGGATTTGATAGCCTATTGGATGCTTCACTCTAGCCTAATGCTTAGTAGTAGAGCTACATTCAGGCCAGTACACTGCCTGTAGGAGATCCCAAACCAATTTTGCCAAAGTGATAAATTGCTCTGACTCCTCTTAGCTTTGTTTTGTCAGCAGTATAAAATTAGGGTAAGGGTTGCAAATGCAAAATGGTTTTATACCAGCTTTATGGTTGTGTACAGAGGTTGGACCCAGGGTTGAAGTTAAGAATTTTAAGAGTAGGGAATTAACCCGGAGCAACTCTTGCAGGAGCACGTGTTCTATTACCTGAACCACAATTATAGCTGAATAATTGTTTTTCAATATTAGCATCCTAGACACTTGCTTCAAATAACAGGATTCTGACTTAAAACTTTACAAGTCACAAGTGAACCATACTTCAACTTCTCTTTAGATATGTGTACAGGTCGCAGATGATATATGATCTTCCCCAAAAATGAGGTCCATTTAGGAGTTAATTTTGTTGATGATGTTGCCATGGGCATGGGGATACATGTGCATGTATCTACACTGCAATGATAACCTTTAACACATTGAGTGAACTTTCTGAGGTATGTGTCTAGGTGATAAGTTCTTCCATAAAATGAATGCATCCCTCAATAATGATTCTTAAGGATAGGGCTGAATTGATCACCTCTTTTTCAAATTGGCAACAATTACAATTTTATTTTATTTTTTACATCTTTCTCATCAAAAGGCATGTACATATGTATCTGGAAAGAAGTTCTAGTATCTTCACATGAGTGTAGAAGTTTTAAAAATTGCCAATGTTGCATTAGAAACAGTGATTTGCATCCCTCAACAGGTTGACAATTTAAAGATTTCAATAAACATTTATTTTCTCTTTTTTTAATATTGATGTTGTCAAATGCAATGTAACAAAAATGGACACAGTGTGTGCAGAAATCTTTGCTTTTGCCATTCATATACTCCACTAGTATATTTTTAAGTCTCTGAATCAAAATTTATTTAGGCAAACCACAAAATGTATGCAATGTTAATGAAAGGGTACACAGAATTTGATGAATTAATTCTCTCTAGATGAATAGAGATTAACATGGATGCAAAGTTTGCATAATGTTCATTTGTTATAAATAGCCATAACAATTATGAAACGTCTAACCTGATGAACTTCATCAGGTGGCTGTGGTATAAAGTGAGATTGATGTAGCAAGAGGATGGATTACATAACTTTTAATTGAAAGGAAATCTTGGCTCAGTGGACATTTTAAAAGTATAATCCTAACACCATGTGAGGTGTCTGTGATATATAAGACACTTCAAGATGTATTTCAAATTGAAATGTCACGTTAGCCGGTAGACGACATTACTGTCTGCGTCTTGCCTTGACTTGAGCGGTCAAAATGTGGATACACATTAATCAAGAGGCAACGCGCAGGTGCTTCTGTCTCTGCCGCTCTAACATTTTTTTTGTTCTTATATGATTATATATTCTTATATGAAGTTAGGCTTTGACACCCTTGTATGACCTCCCAGGGATGGTATAATCAATACTTGTATTATGTGATGGAGCATTCAGTAGGCCCTCCATTCAATAGAAGTACTCTAGTTACAAAACATGACTTTGTATGGGGGATGGGGTTATTGTGTTCTCTCTATGTGGGTCGAAACAGAACATGGTGTTCTACTGTCTGTTTAGAGCAAGAAGGACATTAAGTAGTGTTGAATAATGTGAGTTAACACCCTTTAGCAATCCAACTCTAGCTTACCAGACACTTCCATCTTTTTACTTTTTTACTGGCTTTGCTCTGTGGAAGCCTTTATTTGTTGAATAAATCTTGATATAACAAAAGGGTCTGCTATTCAAGTTTACGTTGGAGATGTCTTTTTGACTGTTTTTTGTAATCATTAGTAGACTAATGTTATAACTTATTGAAGATGCATTCCCATCCAGATATAGTGAAAATGATGACTCTGAATTTGATAATATTTCTGTCATTGAACTTTTTGATAACAATCCTGTTGAGGTAAACATTGATTTTCATCATAACGACTTCAGTCATTTTTCCCCCTACTCTTTAAAAAGTTCTTAGATATCTTCACAAAACACTGCATGTTGTCACACTTGATTCTTGCAGTACCAAATTAGTGAATGAGTGAATGTGATGAATTAATGACTCCATCGTCTCATAATTAAGAGTATAATTTTGTATTTGCTTTGTAATTATTGACCTCAATTTCATCATCCTGTATGAATCTATCCTACTATAAACTGTTTAGAAATACTCATAACCCCAAAACCTGATGAAATATCTCCATCTGTTGCAGTGTCCTTCAAGAGAGAATAAGATTTCCATGTTTTTATTTTTAAGTGGTGAAATCAGGATAAATTTACTGATTTTCTTCTGGCAGTTCTGTATTTTTATCGCTTTGTCTTTGATAATGACCTCTATTTCATCATTCCCAATCTCTTGTTAAAGAGTCAATATTTAGCTGATAATACACATCCCTTTATCAAGAGCTTTGGTTTCTCGTAAGGATATTATTTACATTTTTTCCCCCGAATATTGAGATTGGAGTGTCCTACTGGTGTCTTTGTAGGCTTATCTAGCATCATAACAGAGCAGAAAATTTGATTGATTTAAAAATAGATCATTAGAATTAGTCCATGATGTTTTGTCCCATATGTGTCGAACTGCACCAAAGATCTTTGTTTTTATAGCTATTAGCTAGTACTTGCTCTATTAAACACAATACCAAGGAAAAGTAAACTTCCCATTTTTATCATATTAACAGCATTGTTAGGGTTATTTGTATAATGTTGTAAATATATTTATTAATTATCTCGTGAACAAAGCCCATTATTATTTAATAGGAAATTTTTTTTTTTGGGTAATTATCCTAAAAACTCGAAAAGTCCTGATTTATTTCTGGCATTATCGGCTACATGAATCAAACCTATTGACATTCAAATAGTCTATACAAATCAGTGACACTACTTTAGAAAGCAAGTTTTACATATTTTCAACATTAACTTTTACATTATGTATATTTTTTATACTAATCTTTCTACATTTCTTTTTTTTCTGACTGTCCAGGTAGTAGTTGCCAACATTCTGGAGGAGAGACGGAGGAAGGTCACCGTTATCACTGCAGACTCTGAAACGGAGCTGGAACTCTCTGAAGAACAGATGAAGGACGGCAAGGAGCTGGAAGAGGTT